>JAULAV010006633.1:0-29449 GCA_030789695.1 Scilla litardierei | reverse complement strand
ATCTAAGCATTGTGCCCTCAACAGCCGAGGACAATACAATGCCAGTACCGGTACTCGACCTTCCCGAAATGCCTTGCCTCTCGGACCCACCCTCAGTGATTCCACGGCATGCATTTCCACCCCCGCCTGGATCAAGCATTGCTTGCCCCTACATTAGGCCCTCGTATCCAAGGCCGCTACACAATACTCCTTCACTGCCTACATGGGTCCTTCCTTGGACTGTAAGGGATGCAAATAGACATTAGATTGCACCACCAGCTTGCCTTTATCACCTCCCAAATTATCCTGCTGCTGTTGTTCTATATTAGTATTCTCCCCACCTCGTGCGGCCAATGCACTGTTCACCATCCCTAGGCCTTCAACCTCACCTGAACTATCATTAGAATCGACTGCTTGGATTGAAGGGGGCTCACCCGCACCTGGACATTGAACCAGAGAATGACCGAAACAAACACATTTTGAACACCTAGGAGGCTCTCCCTCAACTTTCACCGCAATAGATAGTGTCGGGCCTTCCTCAGTTCCAATCAAGACTGATTGAGGTATAGCCTGTTTTGCATGGATCTCAACTAGACATCTCGTATATGACAAGCGCTCCTTCTTCACTGTTAGCTTGTCCAAACAAATAGGGTTACCTATTAATGAAGCAATGCAATTTAGGATTTATAATGTCCACATCTCAAGGGGAACCCCATGAAGTTGGACCCAAACTGGAACAGAAGAGAGGATATCCCGCTCTAGTTTGAGCCTAGGACTCCAGCGCTGTAACACCACCAGCCTACCGTCAAACATCCAAGGGCCTCCATGCAGAATTCTCTCACACTCCCCCTCATCTTCGAATTTGAAACAGAAAAACCCATTGTCACGGCTATATATTTTCATACCCTTCTTGAGATTCCATAGCCTCTCTACGCAAGCACAAATTTGTCCATAAAATGGGACATCCCCCCAAAACCTATCCCATAAGTGTAGACTTCCACTGCTCAGCTCCCTTGGCCAAAGCTGTTTTCGGCACAAAGGCCATCATAGTGCCATCCTCCTGGGTAATGGGAGGCACAAAATTCATCCCCACATCAAGGTCATACTTTATGATATTAGAACATACCTCAGCCCATGACTACCTTGCCCCAGATCTATTGATCTTCATGTCAAGCAGCGGTCTACTAGGCTTTTCGTTAAACACCTTAAGGGTACCACTAGTGCTGGGGTTACCTTGCGCAGCTCTATTCACATCAAACCGAGTCCTCCTAGGATAAGATCCATTTCACAATCTTGAAGAAGTCCCGATGCCCCCAACCTCGAATCAACTTTTCCCCTCCTATTTCGTCGATCTACAACCACCCAATCACCGGAATGACGTTTGACACCTTCGAAACCTTGGGTCCGGCTGAGCTCTGATGGACCCAAACTGTGACCAGTCCCCTTCGAGATAGGCCTCGCCGCCGGCTTGAATCCCTCAGCCCTATCGTCCCCAGCATCCTTCTTGAGAGTGCCCTCTGCGACGCCAGAGGGACCGGCGTCACCGCCTCCAGGGAAGTTTCTGATCGCCTCTCCCCCAGATTCGGAAGCCATTATATATATATACTAGTCAGTACCCGTGCCCATAGGGCACGGTATATTTAATGGATGAGTTTTTCTTCCCCACAAATTTCAAGTTCCCTCAAATTTCAAGTTTTCCCACAAAATTTCAAGTTTCCCCTCAAATTTAAGTTTTCCCCCAACATTTAAGTCCACCCAAAATTGTCATTACCACCAAGGACAAACTTGCCACGTATGACAAAGCTTTGTCCTAGTAGGATAAGATTCAAAATATTCAAAGAACTGGAAAAAAATGGTCGGAAGGGGTGAGAATAAAAAGTGTGGGTGGGTGTGTGGGGAGGGTCCATGGGCAAAAATACAAAAACTGGGGTTGTATGTGCAAAATTCCCCACCTCCTCTCTTATTCCTCAAAATCTCATCTCTTATATTTTCTTTTATCCAATTTCCCTATTTTATATAATAGATATCCAAATGCTCTTATCCAATTTCTAATGTCCAAATTCTCATATCCAATTTCAAGTTTCCCCCAAATTTAAGTTCCCCCAAAATTTAAGTCTCCCCAAAATTGTCATTACCACCTTGGACAAACCTGTCACGTTTGACCTAGTAGGATAAGAATCAAAATCTTTAAAGAACTGGAAAAAAAATGGTCGGAAGAGGAGAGAATAAAAAGTGTGGGTGGGTGTGTGGAGAGGGTCCATGGGCAAAAATACAAAAACCGGGGTTGTATGTGCAAAATTCCCCACCTCCTCTTTTATCCCTCAAAATCTCATCTCTTATATTTTCTTTTATCCAATTTTCCTGTTTTATATAATAGATATCCAAATTCTCTTATCCAATTTCTCATGTCCAAATTCTCTTATCAATTTCTCTTGATAACATCCCTCTTGTATATAATAGATATCTCTTATCCAATTTCTCTTGTCCAATATCTCTTATCCAATTTCTCTTGATAACATCTCTCTTTTGTAATATAGATATCTCTTATCCAATTTCTCTTGATAACATCACTCTTTTATAATATAGATATCTCTTATCCAATTTCTCATGTCCAATATCTCTTATCCAATTTCTCTTGATAACATCCCTCTTTTATAATATAGATATCTCTTATCCAATTTATCTTGTTCAATATCTCTTATCCAATTTCTCTTGATAACATCCCTCTTTTATTATATATATATATATATATATATATATATATATATATTGAAAAGTTAGCTTGTTACTTTATTGATATCTATACAAAAGTTACATCCCAAAAAGGCATAAGGGTTCAACAGGGAGAGGATAGGGCACAAGCGCCGTCACTCTCCACTGTTGCTACCTCATCCTAGCCAGCAACTATACAAGAATTCAAAAGTGAATAAGGAAAAGTTAGCCTTTGTCTTTAAACTCCCAACGGGCGAATGCATCAATCTCTTCCTTGCTTGAGGACTCGAGATCACCCAAGGCCACTCGAATATCAGCGGATATCTCCTCGAATATAGTAGTTTTGTTCTTGCATTCCCCCTCAAATATCCTCCTATTCCTTTCACGCCATATGTGCCAGACAATAGTAGCAAGGGATGTTTTTGCTAGTAAACTCAGCGGACTTTTACCATTGAAATGCGCCAGAAAATGGTCTCCAATTCCCACAAGAGAAGGGGCAAGATTAGCATCAGTATTAAGCTTTATCAAGGCACGACGCAATATGTAGTTAGAGAATCCGCATTCAAAAAAATAGATGTGCAACAGTTTCCGATTTCTTGTCTCCACAGAGAACACACTCTGTAGAGATATTGTGGTTCCATTTACTCAAGAGATCCTTAGTCATTAGTTTCTCCTTGAATGCCCGTAATAGGGTTAACGCCATTTTCGGAACATGCATTTTAAACCAATTCAAGTCATAGTAGTTGAATTTGGTACCTGGACTTCTCACCCCCTCCCATGCGTGCCTAAAATGGAAGCTCTCACCCGGTTCCCAGGTCCAAGAGTCACCTCCCTCCCTTAGCGCCACATGCTGTAGTAACGACCAGAGATGTGCTTGATTTGCCGCAATTCTCCAAGTGCCTAGATCCGAGCACCAATAATCCCGGATGTAATGATTCTCTTCACCTTCAGGCGGTTCAAATAACTCATTTAGTGGCCCGCAATCTAGCCAATTATCATACCAAAATAAGGTTGATCTTCCATCCCTAACTTATCTTCTAATAAGTTTTTTTGGAAAACCCCCGATTTTTCAGCATCCTCTTCCAGGTTCCTGACTGCAACAACATCGCTTTAGCCCCGAAAAAAGATTCAGAGCAGCCATAGGTCTCCCTTATTTTGGTTGCCCAGATTCCGTCTGAAGTTAAGTATCTCCATGTAAGCCTGATGCTTGCCGCAGCATTCAAATCCTCCAGTTTCCGAATACCCACTCCCCCTTCTTTTTTTGGTTTGCAGATGTCATCCCAAGCCCAAACTCTTGAATTACCCCAAATGAACCTACGACAGGCAGCGGTAATTGTTCGCAGAACAGAGAGGGGGATATGAAAAGCTTGCATCCAAAATGCAACGATTCCGTAGATAACAGTTTTAACCAGTTCGATACGGCCCAAAATTGAGAGCAGAGTAGAAGACCAACCCATCATTCTCTTCTTGCATCTATCCACCAGTTTGTTGTAGTTTTGCTTCTTTGGGTATTTTGAGGATAGTGGTAGCCCCAGGTAGGTAGTGATAGTAGTGGCGATCCTGATTCCCAAGAAATCAGCTAACTCTCTCTTATCCACGACACCTTTACTGAAAAGAGCAGCACTTTTATCCCAATTGACATTCAACCCAGTGTAATCGGAAAACTCAGAAAGGAGAGATTTAAGCCCCATGAAAGATTTCCTGTTGGCACGGCAAAATATAAGAAGGTCGTCAGCAAAGAGGAGGTGGGAAATAGATCATGTACGCCTCATAGGGAGGATAGAGCGCTTATTCATTGCCTTTGCCATTAGAATAGAAAATGCCTCCATAACTATTACGAACAAATAGGGGGATAGGGGGTCTCCCTGCCGTAACCCTCTATTGCCATCAAAATGTCCCACAGGGGTGCCATTGACCATTACTGAGTAGGAGGGCGTGGATATGCATTCCTTAATCCAGTCTATAAATCTGCAGGGGAATCCCATCTGACTCAGTATATAGTATATAAATTCTCGATTCACACTGTCAAAGGCTTTCCTCAGATCCAGCTTCAGACAGGCTCTACTTCCCATAATGTTGCTGAAATCTCTGATCTGCTCATGCGCTATAAGTGTACAATCAGAGAGAAGCCTCCCTTTTAGGAATGCTGCTTGATTAGGGGAGATTAGCTCATGGATTACTCCTTTAAGTCTGTTACAAAGTAATTTGCTGATGACCTTGTAAACGACGTTGCAGCACGCAATAGGCATGTAATCACCAAGCATAGTGGCATTTGAATTCTTAGGCACAAGGGTTAGGAAGGTGTGATTTACCTGTCGTAGTAATCTACCAGAGATGAAGAAAGATTTTGTTGATGCAGTAACATCACCACCAACCAGGTTCCAGTTATGTTGAAAGAAGAGGCCATTAAACCCATCTGGTCCTGGAGCCTTATCAGCTCCAATTTGGAAGACAGCTGCTTTTATTTCCTCATTTGAAACATCCCTACAAAGCCATGTACCACCCCCTTCAGTTAAGATTCGCTTGGTCACCAAATTCTGAAAGTGACATCTGTAATGGTCCTGAGTATATAGATTTTTAAAGAATTTAGGAGCCTCATTTTTCAGATCCTCAAAAGTTCTATTTTGCTGACCACCACTATCCACCAGATGTCCCAAATTATTGTGGTTGTCCCTTGACTTCATTGCACTATAAAAGAATTTTGTATTCCTATCCCCCAAAGTCAACCAATCCTGCCGACTCTTCTGACGATACATGTCATCTTCTAACTTCATAGCCGTGGATAATTCTCGTAAAGAATTCTGTACTACATTTTGGAGGGAGATATCAAGGTGAATGTTTGGGTTGTTGCGGATATGTTCCAGCTTCCTCCGCCACATTTGTACAGAATTTGTTGCATTTTTATCAGCAGCCCATTTCCGCAATAATGGCTTCAGTCTCCTCAATTTCTGTGTGAGGCAGTACATAGGTGTTCCTTCAACATAATCCCCCCAGCTAGCCTCCAACAACTCCTGAAAACCAGGGCATTTGATCCAGTAATTAAAGAATTTAAATGGCTTCAAAGCGGGTTGTACCTGGGAGTACAAGTGCACAGCCATAGGCTCGTGGTCACTTGTGTAGGGGTCCATATACTCGATGTAGGACTCAGGTAGCATATTATTCCATTCCGCATTGCAAAAAACACGATCAAGTTGAGCAGAGATGCGTTCTTTACCAACCCTGTTATTGCACCAACTGAGCCTATTCCCTTTACTTTTTAGTTCATGCAGAAAACAGCTCCTGATGCAATCATTGTATTCATATAACATTTTCTCCTCTATTGGCCTTCCACCCACCTTGTCTTTGGTGAACATGACGCTGTTGAAATCCCCGCCGACTAACCAAGGGACCCCTCCAACCCGTGGGTGATCCAACATTAAACTGTTCCATAATTCTTTCCTTTCATACAATGTGTTCCTTGCATAAACCCCTGTAATTACACAAGTAAAGCCTCCATAATTTTCACACAAAATAGAGATGTGCTGATCATTAGATGAGATGATATGAGGCTTCCACGCCTGGGGATTAAGTCCTACTATAATTCGCCCTCCCGCGGCAGCACCCAGATTGTCCAGAATATCCGAGTTTTTTGGGAACACCTTTTTATTATTACCCACCAAAGACTTAATCTTAGTCTCCAAAAGCACCATCACAGTTGGCTTTATTTTACTAGCAATATCCCAAATGTCTCTCCTCCTAATAGTGTTATTCGCGCCTCTAGTATTCCAGAATATGATGGTCATTATTGGTTTGGGGTTGGGGTAACTCGCACCTGGGCATTCTCCTGGAGCCGTGAACTCTTCCGGGTGCTAGGCTTATTCAAACCTCCTGTCTTCCTTCTGGATATAGATTCAATCCTTTCTTGATTAAGTTGATCCTCCACATCTACTTCCCATTCTGGATTGTCTATAACCATTCCTTTAGGCACCTTGTCAATTTCTCCTTCCAGACTGTCCGCAAGAAGTAATGGCATATCCCCAATGTTGCATTCGTCCTCATATGTCTCCTCGCCCAGCTCAAGCACCGGTAGCTGAGAAGTTCCATGTGTTGACCCGCCAGCCTTAGCAACAGCTGGACCCTTGTTGCATTCTGTAGCAGATGCCGCAGCTTCAGGGTGGCAAACTGTAGGTTCTGATACGCATATTCCCATTTCTAGGCACATATTGCCTTCAGGTGGTTGGCAAGGCATAGGTGTCGCACTTCCAGTAGTATTACCCATGGGATACTCAGTTGAAGGTGTTTTCGCACTTATCTCACAATTGTCAGTGACCCCCCTGGCCGAGCTCCCATCCATTTCAGAATGTTCAGGTATCGCATCAAGTGCCACTTCAACTATTTGGGTCCCTGCATTTGGTTCAGCCAATCCCCCATCTTGCATTAGGTTCCCTGCATTTGGTTCAGCCAGTCCCCCATCTTGCATTTGGTTCCCTGCATTTGATTCAGATAAAGCCTCCAACTCCTCATTCTGCTTAATGATTTGAGTTTCACTCTTCCCAGCATTTGGATCAATGTTATGTGCTGTTACTCTCCCAACCATGGTAGCATCGTCTTGGATTGAAGGGAGCTTATCCATGGCGGGGCATTGGCTATCAGTATGTCCAAAACACACACAGTGACTACACCGTGGTGGCTCGCCTTCAAATTTGGTATCAATACTTAATGTCACTCCATCATCCAATTCCACTTCCACAGATGTCGGCAGAGGCTTCCTCGCATCCACCTCTACAAGGCATCTTGCATATGTGATTCTCTCCAGTTTTGATGTTGCCTGATCTAGGCACAATGGAGATCCAACAACAGAAGCGATAATATTTAGAGCTTCCAGATTCCACAAATATAGAGGGACTCCATGAAGTTGAACCCATACAGGCACAGAAGTTAGGATGTCACTATCATGCCGTAGATGTAAATTCCATCTTTTGAGTACCACCAATCTCCCGTCAAATAACCATGGACCTCCTTGAAGTATTTTCTCACATTCTTCTGGGGATTCAAATCTAAAATAAAAGAATCCATTTTCCTTGCTATATATATGTATCCTCTTCTTAAGCCGCCATAACCGCTCAACCCATGCCACAATTTGGCCATAGAATGGGACATCACCTAACACATACCCTACTAAGGTGTTCTTCCATTTTTCAGCACCCATCTGGACTAGCTTCCCTGGTACTCTCGCACAAGTAGAGCCATCAGCTTTGATCTTCGGAGGGACCAGTGTCATTGAAATTGCAGAGTCATAGGTGTGCTGATTCAAACAGACGTCTGACCAAGACTGTTTGGTGGCCGAAGTATCGATTGTAATCTGCACTTTGGGTCTCACAGGAATTCTATCAAGCAGGTTGTGAGCCACGCTTTCAGTACGAGGAACATGCCTTCCGAGCCTTGTGAAATTCCTGTATGGTTGCCGTCCATACTGTGAAGTACCCAAGCCTCTCCTAGGAAATAACCCTCCCCCAACCGGCAAAAGAGATTTCCCCTTGCGCCTCACCTCCTGCCAGCCTTCCGAAGCCTCCTTGTTTAGTGTCTCGTTTGCAGCTTTCCGGTCATCAATGAGATCCTCTCCTCCTCCTGGTCCAAGAGCCACAGATCTGGTCCCTATTGCATTCCCCCCGCTAGATCCACATGCTCCTAAGTCGCCCCCCCTTGCCATTTAACCCCCCCCAAGAGCTTTTCCCAACAAAACCGCCCCCAACACGAGAGCGCCGCCCTAGGTCACCTTGGTCGCCACCGGGAATGTCGGACCCTCCTCTCATTATATATATACTAGTCATAACCCGTGCCCGCGGGCATGGTTCATTTAAGATTTTCCCCCGCGAAATCTTTGTTCCCAAAAAAAATTATTTCCACAGCCAAATTTAAAAAAAAACAAATTAGCGTAAAATATTTAGCGGCACGGGCACCTTCGGCGTGGGCGCCTTTGGCGCGGAACACCAAATACGACGCAGGCGCCTTCGGCGTGGAACAACAAATGCGTCGCGGGCACCTTCGACGCGGAATATCAAATTCGTCGCGTGCGCCTTCGGTGTAGAACAATGCGCGAGCGCCTTCGGTGCGGAACAACAAATTCGACGTGGGCGCCTTCAACACGAAACAACAAATTCGGCGTGGGCGCCTTCGATGCGGAACAACGTGTGAGTACTTTCGGTGCGGAATAACAAATTCATCGCGGTTACCTTCGACGCGGAACAACAAATTCAATGTGGGCACATTCGGCACGGAACAACAAATTAGCATAAAAAATTTAGTGGAATAACAAATTTGGCGCGGAACAATACGCGAGCGCTTTCGGCGCGGAACAACAAATTAGGCGCGGACGCCTTTGGCACGGAACAATGAACCATGCTATCATGTTTAAAAATGGTGAAGAGTATACTTTTTAAGAGTGAATAGAAGGTGATTGCTCATTAGATACGCAATGCCATATTTCTCAACATAAACATACTCTTTGCTCTTACTATTGTTATCCAATATATTTTCTTAGTTTGTCAACACATTAGTATTCTTTTTTATAATACATACGGGTATTGTTTACCTCTGGATTATAATCCAAAATAAAAACTCTAGGGTGAAATGTGGATGGACTATAAAAATGCATTTCTTCTAAGATAAAACATTTGATTCTGCCCTCACCTCACTGATTACTCTCATTTCTTCCTTCAAGTTAACTAAGTGCTAAGTTGAGTGTTGGCTATGTTGTATAAAAAGTATCTCTTTGAAGAAGTGTACAACAGAAGACACATCCAAACCAATAGAATTTTAATAGATTTGATGTTTTTTTCATATCATCCTCAAGAGTGAGCTAAATGATGGAAAAACAAAAATCTGGCATTATTCCAGTGTGTTCTACTTTAAACAATCAAATATTCATGCCAAAAAAGAGCTTGTATATTATTCCTAGCAATTCCGGAAACAAACTACTCAAATATTCATGCCAACAAAGAGCTTGTATCAAATGATCTGTGAAATATTCATGCCAACAAATGATCTATCAAATGATATATGAAAACAAAGAACTGTGTACACATGATTACTGCAACCAAAATGACAAATACAAAAAATATAAATTTAAAAGAACAAAAATTCCAAAATCTGGCATTAAACAATCAAAAATCTGGCATCAAATTAATTCCCCCTTCAAAATTAGGGACATATAATATTCCACTTCAAAATTTAAAAGAACAAAAATTTAGTGGCGTGGGCGCCTTCGATGCGGGCGAACAAAAATTTAGCACAAACAGAATATATCCATCATTTCTAAGCACAAACAGTGTTTACACAATGAAGGTATTATATTTACATTTATACGAAGGCTATAATTCCAGGCTAATATCCAGCCCCACAGTGTAATCCAACAAACAAAATCACACATCGAACTTCACTAAAAATGTGACCAAGTAGCATGGTAACCACATTTTGTATTGTCCTCTTTTGAGGAATTAATACATATTTATTTTACCAACGAATATATACAAAAAGAAGAATCAGAAATTAATGTTTGAAGTATGCACTTGAACATGCCCTCCTGATCCACAGCTCATAACCCTCCATTAAAAATCTTCGAGATCGAGAAGATGAAGAGGAAGGCGATGGCGAAGGTGAAACCGAGCCTCTTCGAGATTCCGGCATGTAAGCTAAATAATCAAATCCTCAAAGGCTTCTCCTTTCCTTCACTGTAATAAAAAATCCACCTGTAATAAAAAATTCTTACAGATATAATCTGTAATAAAAAATCCACATCTGTAATTCGCAAAATTTGGATGTATTCTGATGTTTGCATCATATGAATCAGGCAGTACAAATGGTAGAAGAAGCTGTTTTTGAAGTTTTTCTATGACTATTCAAAGAGAATTTTATAGCATATATATCATTCTTCAGTTCAGCTTAGCATGCATACCATCTAGTGCATCATACGGTTTATGTGGAAAAAATGTTCGTCATGACAACAACAGATATGCCCGCATCTTCAATCGTGCTCAAGACCGACAAATGGTAACCTAATTAGCTAGACTGAAAGTCCAAGCTCCAAAATCAATGACATAAGCATCATAATCATGGTCGAAAGCCCAGATATTCTAAGCAACGTGACCAATGTTGCAATTAAGTAACACCAATTGGGAATCAAATATTAATTTCATTCACCTCGTACCAGCCAATATCATTCCCTAAAAGCTCATAGAAATTACAATTTTTTTTCTCCGCCTTTTGTAATTGACGACAATACACAACTCGGAAAAATCAAGCAAAGATCGCTTCAGTAACACCGTACCAGTTAGAGGTGACTTCCAGGACAGAATGCCCATTCTTGTGTCTCTAGATCAGTCCTTTATCCCTGCAAATCAAATCACAAAATTCACAAAATTAGGGGTCAAGCTGAAAAGAAACGGATTCAGATTTTAAAAAAACAAATCTTTTGAAGATCGACTTTTGATTGCTGAAAGCACGCACACCTACGTCTGCTTGGAGAAAGTAGAAGAGGATGAAGGGACGCGCTTGTTGCGGAATATCATGTAGCCCAATGGAAGAACAACGCCGACCATCATGATCGCAGCCCCCATCAGGTACCTCAATGGGCCCGGAGCCTCCACCTCCATTAATCTCCTCAATTGCAAATAATAATAATAACAATAGCAACAATTCTCTATTGTAAAAATTCTTACAGATATAATCTGTAATAAAAAATCCACCATCGAGTTAACAGATATAATTCTTACTCTTAACAACAATGAAGGGAAAAAACTCAGATTATGCATTTCTAGACTCGCCGTCTCGGCCAACTCGCCGAGCACCGTGCTCAATTCCTCGGCCTGCAGGGGACAATAAACAGAGGATGCGATGTTACCGATATGCTCGATTCCTCGACATATCCTATCGAACCTTGGAGTAGAATGCCCTGACCACAGCCTCGATCTCCGTCGACATCAAAATCAGCCTGCAACAGAAACCAAAAAATCCAAGATTTTGTTCAGTCACGATAACCAACCATCAATCAGCCGAAAGAACAAACCAGCTACCTGGGCACCATCGGCCAGGGGGAGTGGGGCGCAGGCGGCTTCCAAGATGCTTGCCAGCCCTGACAGCGCCGCGAGATGCGTAGTGGCGAGAGGATCCCATTGGTCGAGGAGACGGGCTTGGGGGCTGAGGACTCGGGCGGCGCTGGATCAGGATCCGCGTGGCTGCAACTTTGCTTCTTAGCTCGCTGAAGACCCAATTTCTGAGAAAATGCCTGTTGCTTTATTAGGGAAGCTCTCAGCAATCAAATGGATGTTGTTCTTCCCCAAAAGGCCTCTTGCTCTTCCCCATACAGACTCTTGCTCTTCCCAGGTCACGCAAATCAAAAGGTTGAATTAATATATGATGTGGCTGTTTTCCAAAGCAAAGATTTATTTCAAAATACAAATCATTCATCCCAAAGTTTAATCTCAACCATCGATTCAGCAAGATTAAATCCAGACCGTCTTTTATCAACCAGTTTGTCCTAGTCAGCTTGTCCTAGTCAGCCCTAAGATTCAAAAATCGCTGTCAAATGTATTATATATATATATATATATATATATATATATATATATATATATATATATATATATATCTATATTATAAGAGAGGGATGTTATCAAGAGAAATTGGATAAGAGATATTGGACATGAGAAATTGGATAAGAGATATCTATATTATAAAAGAGGGTTGTTATCAAGAGAAATTGGATAAGAGATATTGGACAAGAGAAATTGGATAAGAGATATCTATTATATAAAAGAGGGATGTTATCAAGAGAATTTGGATAAGAGAATTTGGACATGAGAAATTGGATAACATAATTTGGATATCTATTATATAAAACAGGGAAATTGGATAAGAGAAAATATAAGAGATGAGATTTTGAGGGATAAAAGTGGAGGTGGAAATTTGCACATACAACCCTGGTTTTTGCATTTTTGCCCCTGGACCCTCCCCACACACACACCCACACTTTTTATTCTCCCCCCCTTCCGACCATTTTTTTCCAGTCCTTTGAAGATTTTGAATCTTATCATACTGGGACAAAGCTTTGTCCTACGTAGCAAGTTTGTTCTAGGTGGCAATGACAATTTTGAGGGACTTAAATTTTGGTAAAAAACTTAAATATGGGGGGAAACTTAAATTTTTTTGGGAAAACTTGAAATTTGGGGGAACTTGAAATATGTGGGGGAAAAAACTCAGCCATTAAAAAAACCGTGCCCTATGGGCACGGGTAATGACTAGTATATATATATATCACACATATCAAATATGAAGGGACACCGTTCACCCCTTCATTTGAGATTCCCACCCTAAATTACAACTTTGCCCCTCTATTTAATTAAGAATGATTAGTTAAACGTTTAATATCTTTCATTTCACAAAACCAAATTTAATAATTTTAGTATTATTGGAAATATTGTCATAATACTTATAATATAAGACCAATATTGAATATTTTTCAAGTATTCAGTTGTTTTGCTGATGAAGAGATCATCTGTATAAAAATTAATATTATTTTTATGGACAAATATTAATATTTTATATTTTTCACTAAATTATTATAGTTATAAAATAACAATAATTTTTTATTATTAATAAATTTCTTTAATAAATAAATAATTTATTAGATTAACTCATTTTCAAAAGTAATATTTTATCACTATGTAAAGATAACTAAATATGATAAAATAAGATTTGAAGGGGATGGTTGCAGTTGCTCATTCTTCAAAATGGAATCTTTACAGAATATTCCATTTTGAAGGGGCTTTTTTGAAGATAATGGTTGGAGATGCTCTAATACAATTCCAAGTTGTAAACTTTATGAAATTAGGTTTAGGGTTTCGTCTCCTCCTCCGATCGTTTTGAACCCTAGGGTTAGGGTTTGAGAGAGCATGAGAGGAAGGGAAGGAGGGAGGGATGGAGAGCGATATAAAGAGTGAACTGGGTAGACTTCTGCCTAGAAAACTGAGCAGAAGTCTGCCTAGAACAGGGCACACTTTCTGCCCAGTTTTCTGGGCATACTCTGCCCATAAACTGAGCAGAATTCTGCCCAGTTTTCTGGGCAGAGTCTGCCCAGAGCTCTTGGCAGAATCTACCCAAAGTGTGCGCATGACCTTTGCTTTCGGCCTGGTCACACCTGCACTCAATTGCACGCTTGGTTTATGGGCCACTCAAATTATGAATCGTTTATTGTCAAACTTAAATTTTATAAGTGTTGCTTTTTATTTTCTTTTATTATTTTTGATATGACTATTTTGGAGAGGCCCAAGAACCAGAGACCCAGGCCCAAGCCGAGAACGGGAATCGCATGAATGAGACGAGGCCCACAGACGGAATCAAAGCCAGACCCGGCCCCGAGTCAGAAGACGCACGATCAGCGCGTGCCCTCCAGAGTCAACCGTCCCCACAGGAACGTGAAACTTTAATGACCATTAAGGAGCCATTAATCCACCAACCCACGATGCACGCAGCGGCTTGGATAGAGGCTGATCACGGGGACGTGGGGAGAGAGGACTTAGAGGGAGGGCAATCATGGTCGAGACCTTATAAAAGAGATGGCAGGGGCAACCGGGAGGGGGATCGGATCCCAGGTATCAAAATCGGAGGTACTCCATCAACGATCTTGATTTCGCCTTTATTTCCCTTCCTTTGTTCGGCTTGAGGGTCAGCGTATCGATCTCATCTCGAGTCGTACCTACCCCACCGGGCACTCATCAGACCTTGATCTGAATTAAGCATCGGAGGGGACTTGGCCAGAACCAAGGTCTGGCCCCCCTGACAAGTTTTCTCTTCTGTCCAGGAAGGGACTGAAGGAGGCGACGTGGCTACTCCTCAGCGCAAGACGAACCCGCCCGCTACAAGCGTGCACCGCCACCGACCGAAGACCAAGTAATAGCCGAGGCTACCCCTCGACGCTCGTCCCACCGAGGCCAGGCACATTCCACGGAGCCAAGGCTTATCCTCCGCTCTGCACCGACCGAGGACCGACGCTCTGCCCGAGGCTCTCGCTCGTCTTTGTCTCCATCGCCATCCCACGCTGAATTTACTTGAGCACGGCGTGTTCGAGGGATCTCAACCGGTTCCTTGACCATGTTGACTGCTTAGTTGTCGGCCAACGAGTCAGTACTGAGAAAATACCCGTAAACATCTGGCGTCGTGACGCACCCGTAATCTACACCTAGAATCCACCTGGCGGTATCACGATCGCCAGGCATGATATGGCTCCTAGGCTACGACTTTGGGTTCAATCCGCAAGCGGACGGTGTCGAGTTATAGTATATAAGATAGTCGAATCCCACAGGGACGGTGATAGTGTCTGTGGTAATCTCAGTCTATTTCTAAGTCTAGAAGTAATGTAGCGGTCAGAGTGAGAATGATTTGGGTTGATTGTTGCTGTTGTGTAATATAATAAAAGGAACTAGGGCTTTAGGGATCGCCGCTAGGATCGTTGGGGTTGATGTCGGATATGTTCCTCACATCACATTAGGGCTAGGGAATTAATCCCCCAATTCGTACCACTTTCGTGGGTTAGAATTGCGGGGTATTTCGGTGGCTCTCATCGATGCAATGGCGGTAGCCATCGTGTAGCGATATAGTTCGTCGATGGATCCCCTCAAGGCACGAGCTGGGCATGGTCATGTGCCTTGATTGGATCCACCGATTTCCCTATTTGAATCCCTAGATACCCCTTAAGAACATCAATTCCACAGACCGTGGGCATGATCTCAGTACGGGTTATCTACAGATTCAGTAGGATCTATCGAAATACAACCCTAGATCCCTAATTCGATGTACAGATCCAGATCTACATTTTCCCCTAAAATCCTAGGGTTCACCCATCAGCCCTAGAGAGGATCTACTCACTCATGGTGATCGGAATGCACCAAAATATAGATTTCGCGTAGGAAAACATTTTTTGCAATAAAAGAATTAAGGGCTAAAAATTACTTACAATGAGAAAGAACGAAGAACGTATCCAAAGAAGAACAAAAGGCACAAATCTTTAATTAACGATCCGGAGTTTGCTACAAAAATTAATCCAAAAATGATTCCTACAAAAATCCGCTCAAAGCTCCGCTCCCAAATCTCTAAACAAAACGCAGAAATTAGATCTGTCCTCGCTGAGCTCGTAGTCGCGAGCTTCAACTACCCAAAATCGCGCACATCGCGTGTTCAAAAATCTTCCAAAAATGGCCCAGGAAGTACCGGCCGAGTATGTGACTCGGCCCGAGTCGGAGCTGCTCGGCCAGTGGTTCGGCCCGGGTCGCATGCTACTTGGGCTCGGAATGGACGACTCGGTCAGCTGCTCGGGGTATGCTCAGGGACTAATTGGGGCGTGCTATCTGGCCGAGCAAATGAGCTGCTCGGCCTGAGTCAGCCGTATCTACAGCGTGTCATGGCTCGGCCCGAGCAGCAGCTGCTCGGGCCGAGCATTTTCTGGGAAAATGCTGCAGCAGCTGTCTCTCTCTCTGTCTCCTTCTTCTCCTCATTCTTCTCCTCCTTCTCTCCTCCAACAGCTCCGAGAACGTGGCGAACTCCTCTAGAGCCCTGCCAACAAGCTCATGAGCACGTCGGATGTGTCCAAATCCAGGCGGGGGTCCAAATCGCTCTAAAATCCCTGAAAACACAAAATATACTACGAAACTTGAAATATCGTCAGAAATACCAAAATCGTAGTAAAAAGTGGGATTTGGATGCGGAGATGATAGGTAATGAGATAGAAATATGATATGTGTTTCAGAGTGTTTTCTCACTACAAAGCGTTGACCGTGGAGAACCCGGTCAACATGGTCAAGGGGCCCGCTTTGGGTCCCTTGGGGGGCTTCGAATTGGTGCAGAAGGGGCGAGGGGAAGCCTCGGCCCTGGTTGAGATGCTCGGCCTCAGACAGACGTGCTCGGCCTCGGCTGGAAGGGGGACGAGGGGTAGTCTCAGTCGCCCGGGTAGACGCGCGGCCGACGGGCGGTGAGGGGGAGTCTCGGACCCGACTAAGACGCTCGGCCTCGGCGGGGCGTGCTCGGCCTCGGCAGGCTGACGGTGAGGGGAAGCCTCACTATCCAGTCGATCGAGTGGTCGGAGAGGGGCGAGGGGTAGCCTCGGCCCGTTGATCAGCTGTCCACCTGCGTAGATGAGAACGCTCGTCAGGGGGGCCGGACCTTGGTTCCGGCCAAATCCCCTCCGATGCCTAAGTCAGATAGTGATCTGAGAAAGGAGGCCCGGTGGAGACGGTTCGACTCGTGAGGAGATCGTAACGGCGTCTCTCGGCGCGAGCGGGGGAGGAAGGAGATGAATTGGGGGAACCAGGTCGTTGATGGAGTACCTTAGGTTTTGTTACCTGAGATGCGGTCCTTTTCTTCGTAGTCCCCCGAGCCCTTTTGTAGAGCTCCCTGCGTGATTGCCTCTGGCCCACGTCCTACACCCGCCCTCGATCGTGCCCCATCAATCCGCCCCCTCGCCGCCGCTCTCTTCGCCATTCCAGCACCTCCCCATTACCGCCATTTAGTGGTCGCGCGTTCGGGGGAACGGTTTTCGTAGGAGTGGGTGAGTGTCCAGCGGGTTATCGGGGCCGGGTCGGATCGACATTTGAGAAGATCCCTTACAGGGCCTTTGTTGAATGGGCTTGAGGATGCAGGTGGGCCTTTGACCAGTAGTCGGGCTCCTGGGCTCGTGTCTTTTGGGGTCTCGGTCAAATAGGCGTAACACGGCCAAATCCCCTCCGATGCCTAAGTCAGATAGTGATCTGAGAAAGGAGGCCCGGCGGAGACGGTTCGACTCGTGAGGAGATCGTAACGGCGTCTCTCGGCGCGAGCGGGGGAGGAAGGAGATGAATTGGGGGAACCAGGTCGTTGATGGAGTACCTGAGGTTTTGTTACCTGAGATGCGGTCCTCTTCTTCGTAGTCCCCCGAGCCCTTTTGTAGAGCTCCCTGCGTGATTGCCTCTGGCCCACGTCCCACGCCCGCCCTCGATCGTGCCCCATCAATCCGCCCCCTCGCCGCCGCTCTCTTCGCCATTCCAGCACCTCCCCATTACCGCCATTTAGTGGTCGCGCGTTCGGGGGAACGGTTTTCGCAGTAGTGGGTGAGTGTCCAGCGGGTTATCGGGGCCGGGTCGGATCGACATTTGAGAAGATCCCTTACAGGGCCTTTGTTGAATGGGCTTGAGGATGCAGGTGGGCCTTCGACCAGTAGTCGGGCTCCTGGGCTCGTGTCTTTTGGGGTCTCGGTCAAATAGGCGTAACAATTGCCCCCATCGGTCGAGTTGATTGGCTTCGGCCTGTTCGGCTCGGCCGATGTGACCTCTGCCGATTTTGACAAGCTCGCCAGTCGATGCCGACTCATTTATTAGTTGTCATCATGGGTGGGCCCGTTCGATATTTTTAAGGCGCGGGCTCCGAAGCGCCGTCGGTCCTCTGATGCCGCCACGTGTGGCTGCAAACTTACCCCCTCCGTTCGCGGGGCCGTCTTCAATTGAGAAGCTGAGGGGTTCGGGCGCCGCCATCGGTGGGATCGATCGGCCTCGGCTAGCTTGGTATAACCGCTTCGCCTCCTGGGGTTCCGAGTGGCGCTTCAGTGGAGGCGTGGTCATAAATGTAGCTCATGATGAGGCGGATCGATTGGACTTCCCCTGGCGCCGGTTTCGAAACGCCGCCAGTTCTTCGAAGCCTGCCGCACGTTCTTGTCAGCCGATTCGAATTCACCCCTGCGCCCGGTATATAAAATCCTCAGCCGCGTTGATCTCCACTTCTCTCTTGCTTCTCCCGGTATTCAAAGCTTTTCCACAACTCGGAGTTTCCCGTCGCCTTCGCTTCCTTGCCTTCTCCAGACTAGTCGAAATAAGGTAATTCCTCTCTCGCTTTCATCTTATGGCTGCCCTTAGGATAGGCGGTTCTGGTCAAAGGGCAAGGGATCCTTCGAAGTCCAGGCGGGGTGAGCCCCGGCTAGGGGGATCAGGTTCCCCCGCCGGGAGTCGTTCTCTTCAGGATAAGGGGAAGGAGAAACTTTTTCCAGACTACGCCCGTGATGACGTGGCGTCGGCTGCCGTACGGCTTAATGTGCCCCCGGTTGTCCTCCGTACGCCGTCGAGGACCCCTCCTTCGGTGGCCGCGGAGATCCGGAAAAGATATCTCTGCTTCCCATACGAGGTTCGGGTTCCATTTGTCGACGAGCGGATTTGCCTTCCGAGGAGCAATGAGGTCGGCGTCTACGTCGAGATGTTCCGCCTGGGTCTTTGCTTCCCGCTCCATCCCTTCTTCATCCAGGTCATGGAACATTTCACAGTGTCCCTGTGTCAGTTCACCCCGTGTTCGATCGCGGTACTGACGGGCTTCGTAACGCTCTGCTGTACCCGTGGTCTGGAGCCGACTCTCCCCCTTCTCTTCCACTTTTACCAGGTCCAGACGGTCGGTCCAGGGTCATGGCTGCTACTCCGAGCTCGTTCGAGGAGGGAATGCCTGATCGGGTTACCCCGCTGGTCAGGGGATTGGAACTCGGATTATGTTTTCGTGGTCTTCTTGGGTGAGGCCCAGATTCTAACAAGCTGGGGCAGTTCTGTCCATCCTCGCCCGTCGTTAGTTCTCTCATACGCCGACCGGGCAGCCGCTCTGCTTCTGTTGGCTCTTCCTTTGGAAACGAAGTCCATCTGGTCTTTGTTGGACGACATACTCCTGAAGGCTGTCTTGTGGTCTCTGGGTAGGTCGCTTTTTCATCCCCGGATCGCCCTATGACTCATCCTAATTTCGGTCTCCTTTGCAGGGATGGCTGGCCGCGAATTCGTCCGTGACGTCGATGAGCTGATCCGTCGTGGAGCCGCTCGGAGCCGCGGTAGTACCTCTGGAAGGGCGCCTCGGAGGACCGTTGAGGAGGAAGTGCGCCGAGCCGAGCCTTCCGTGGGTAAGGTGGTGGCCGTGCCTCCCGCCTCTTCTTCTGGCGATCCCCTTCCGGGGGGTGAGGATGGTGCGAGGCGGAAGCATTCCCCTCCGGCGCCTTCGGAGCCCCACGGTGGAAAGAAGAGGAAGGAGGACGTGGATCCCTCCGGTCCGGCAGGTTCCGTGCTTCCCGTGGCGACCGCCGGGGATCCTTCGATAGCTTTGCCAACCACCCCCCTCGCAGCGTCTTCGCCCGTATCACCAGGGGTCGGGGCCTTGTTGGCGAGTGACTTGGCTTCGATCGTCGTCCCTGGGAGTTTGATGTTTGTTGACCGAGCCCTGGCCCAGCAGGTTGCCGAGGTCTCCGTCCCTCCCCGGGACCGTAGCCTCCTCAAGAAGATCCCGGCCGACAAGATGTCGGATTCCTTGGTCTGGATCCTTCAACAGGTTCGGTTATCTTGCTATCCTCTCTTTCTCTTTATCCTCTTCTTAGCCCATGTCTCGTCTTTTCAGGGTTCAGTGCTCGCTGTGGAGTTGCAGTGTCGAGCCGTCCGCTTGAGGGAGCTGGAGGAGTCCTCCATGAGGGCTCAGGAGCGGGCTAGGGCGGCTGAGGTGGCTATGACGGAGGCCAAGATGGAGTCTCGGCGTCTCAACCTCCGTGTGGCCGAGTTGGAGGGACGAGTGGGTGACCTCCAGGGAAAGCTGGAGGATGCTCATCAGTCGGCTGAGGAAGCGGCGGAGTCGTTCCGCCTGGAGAGGGAGGAGCTTCAGAGGGAACTGTCGGATCGGCGCCAGGTGGTGCGGCTTGCAGAGGAGGTGGAGAAGGGCGTCGTCGAGACCCTGGGGAAGAGGATCTTCGAGGTTCTCAGGGAGGCCTTCGGTAAGTATGAAGACCTCATCGCCCCTCGGATCGTCGAAGTCGTCCAGTCTTCTTTCCGGGAATGTGCGGAGCGTATTCGGCAAGCCCCACCACCGGTCGATCCCCCTCGCTCCGAGCAGGGCGAAGTGCCCGAGGATGTGTCCTCCCGAGCTCGGGCTCCCTAAGCCGTCCCTCCCGGCCTTATCCTCAAATTTTTAAGCATTCGCTTCGCTTTGGGCCAGTCTACTTGAAATGGATCCCTGGCCCCCGCTATCTCCTTCGGCTTCGTTATCGGCTCCATGGCCAATAATTGCTGGTTGCATGGCTGCTAGCTTGGGCTACCTACTTCGGGTCTTTTGTCAACCAATTTTGCTCTGTCGGTGTCGATCTAGCTTCTGTAGGCGAAGAACTCTGTCATTCGTCGTGAGTAGATTGTTTGTAGGGTGTTTCCTTCGCCTTGATCCCCTGTAAATAAGACGCATTTTTGTACTCTGGTTAGCTATTATAAACGAAATCGACTTACTTGGACTTCTTGTGTACTTTGCGTTGTCGCCTTGTTCTTGGTTTAGGAATGGACGAAGCTGGCGTTGGCTGGGGGGATTCTCCCCAGACTTAGGGGCGCAGGAGTCGGTCAGCGAGGGCAGAGCTCCTCGGCTTAGGACCGGTCGGCGTCCGTGTCTGCTGGGGGAATTGCCCCCAGACTTATGAGCGCTGGTGTCGGTCGGCGAGGGCAAAGCTCCTCGGCTTAGGACCGGTCGGCGTCCGTGCCTGCTGGGGGAATTGCCCCCAGACTTATGAGCGCTGGAGTCGGTCGGCGAGGGCAAAGCTCCTCGGTCGGCGTCCGTGCCTGCTGGGGGAATTGCCCCCAGACTTATGAGCGATGGAGTCGGCCGGCGAGGGCAAAGCTCCTCGGCTTAGGACCGGTCGGCGTCCGTGCCTGCTGGGGGAATTGCCCCCAGACTTATGGGCGCTGGAGTCTGTGGGCGAGGGCAAAGCTCCTCGGCTTAGGACCGGTCGGCGTCCGCGCCTGCTGGGGGAATTTCCCCCAGACTTATGAGTGCTGGAGTCGGTCGGCGAGGACAAAGCTCCTCGGCTTAGGATCGGTCGGCATCTGTGCCTGCTGGGGGAATTGCCCCCAGACCTATGGGCGCTGGAGTCGGTCGGCGAGGGCAAAGCTCCTCTTCCTCCTCCAGTGAGGCGGCGGTCCCCAACCTTTCATGCTATTGGTGTCATGTCAACTCCATCGGGGTTTTAAATGAAGATAACAAAAGGGATGCATTTGTACTCTCAAGAGTCCTGCCGGACCGGTACATTTGGAGGAAATGGAAAAAAAGAAATGAAGCTAGACAGAGGGATGTAAACTTAGATAACTCCCTCATACTAGGCCGCTTCCGGGGGGAGAGACGTCGCCCGCTCACTCTATGATGCGGAGGGGGCCTTGGATGGCGTTGATCTTCTTCCCCTTGTCTGGTTGTGTGGAGGTCCCTTCTCCATGGGCCGGCTCGTCGGCCTGATTCCTGGCGTGCCCTCGGCTCATCAGCTTCTCAATGTCCTTTTTCAAATGCCAGCAATATTCTGTGTCATGACCATCGTCCTTGTGGTACTTGCAGTACTTCTCCCTGTTCTTCCCGCCTCTTTTAGCCTTCGGTGGGGGGCGATCAGCTCGCTCTTCCTTCTGTACTTGGGCGAGAATGGCGTCCGGGGTGATGTCCCTCGCGCTTTCTCCCCGCTGCCTGTTCCTCTGCCTCTTCTCGGTCCGGTACCCGTCGGGGCTAACTCGTCCGCCGTCGCCGCGCTTGGTCCCTCGAGCGGCTTTTCCTGCATCCTCGGCCAAGGCCTCCTCGGTCAGCATGAAGCGTTCGGCCCTTGCCATGATCCCGGGGAGGTCCTTCGGGGGGTCGTTGTGTAGGGACTTCTTGAGGCCCCTGTGGCGAAGTCCTTTCTTAAGGGCCGTCTGGACCACCAGGTCGGGTGGGTTGTTCACGTTCAGCCTTTCCGCATTGAAGCGGCGCATGAACTGTCGGAGTGGCTCGGCCGGGCCTTGCACTATGTTGAACAGATGTTCAGCACCAGGTTTGATCAGCCTCCCCGCCATGAACTGTTTGCAGAACAACTGGGCGAGTTGTTCGAAACTGTCGAAGGAGCGGCCGGGCAGGCTGTGGTACCAGATCCTCGTCGCTCCCCTGAGAGTAGAATAGAAGCCCCGGCAAAGCAGGTCATCGTCAGCTCCCTGGAAGGCCATGTCCCCCTCGTAGTCCATCATGTGGTGTACCGGGTCTCCTATTCCGTCGTACTTTCCCAGCACCGGGATCCTGAATCGAGAGGGGACCCGTGCGTCGGTTATTCTCCGTGATAAGGGACACCGGTCTCCGTGGATTCCTCCGGGGATGCGGTACTCGCCTGCCTCTGGATCGATCGGGGGTGGAGGTAGCACCGGCGCCAGCGGGGCTGGCTCCGCAGCCTTCGCCACGCTGGGGGTCGGGCTGCCCCGACGCTCCCGACTCCTCCTGTGGGAGCTCCTGCTCCGCCGTGATCGGTCTCTCGAGTGGTGTCATTCGCTTCTCCTGCGGCGGGACGACCGTGATCGACGAGACGATGCCGTCCTCGATTCGCCGTCCGTCCCTTCGGTCTCTCTTCGGCTCCTTTCACGATGGGGTGAGGAGGCGCGTGACCTCGCCTGACGAGAGCCGGACAGCGTGAACCGTCGCTCCGTGTTCGGTTTCTGGGCCCCGTGGTCGTCGACCACGGCAGACCGCAAGTGCGGGGGATCCCCTGTCCATCGATGGCCATCGTCCAACGTGCCCCTGTTGGGCGGCGCCGGGCCGACGAGTTGCTGCACCGTCGCGACCAACGTCTGGAGGCTTGCGTTGGTCTCCTGAGCCAGGGCGCGGAGCTGTCCTTGCGTGGCCAGTTCTGAGCCGCCGGTCTCTTCGGTTGAGAGGGCATGGTGGTCGCCGACGGGCATGTCCTCGGGGTTGCCATTCGATGCGTCATTCCCCTCCTCAGGGATGGGGGGCATGCGTTTCCTTCCGTTGCTGGCTCGTGCCATTGTTGGTGTGGTTTTCTGCTTTGTGGGATGATTTTCAGGTTCCCACAGATGGCGCCAGATGTTTCAGAGTGTTTTCTCACTACAAAGCGTTGACCGTGGAGAACCCGGTCAACGTGGTCAAGGGGCCCGCTTTAGGTCCCTTGGGGGGCTTCGAATTGGTGCAGAAGGGGCGAGGGGAAGCCTCGGCCCTGGTTGAGATGCTCGGCCTCGGACAGACGTGCTCGGCCTCGGCTAGAAGGGGGACGAGGGGTAGCCTCAGTCGCCCGGGTAGACGCGCGGCCGACGGGCGGTGAGGGGGAGTCTCGGACCCGACTAAGACGCTCGGCCTCGGCGGGGCGTGCTCGGCCTCGGCAGGCTGACGGTGAGGGGAAGCCTCACTATCCAGTCGATCGAGTGGTCGGAGAGGGGCGAGGGGTAGCCTCGGCCCGTTGATCAGCTGTCCACCTGTGTAGATGAGAACGCTCGTCAGGGGGGCCGGACCTTGGTTCCGGCCAAATCCCCTCCGATGCCTAAGTCAGATAGTGATCTGAGAAAGGAGGCCCGGCGGAGACGGTTCGACTCGTGAGGAGATCGTAACGGCGTCTCTCGGCGCGAGCGGGGGAGGAAGGAGATGAATTGGGGGAACCAGGTCGTTGATGGAGTACCTTAGGTTTTGTTACCTGAGATGCGGTCCTTTTCTTCGTAGTCCCTCGAGCCCTTTTGTAGAGCTCCCTGCGTGATTGCCTCTGGCCCACGTCCCACGCCCGCCCTCGATCGTGCCCCATCAATCCGCCCCCTCACCGCCGCTCTCTTTGCCATTCCAGCACCTCCCCATTACCGCCATTTAGTGGTCGCGCGTTCGGGGGAACGGTTTTCGCAGGAGTGGGTGAGTGTCCAGCGGGTTATCGGGGCCGGGTCGGATCGACATTTGAGAAGATCCCTTACAGGGCCTTTGTTGAATGGGCTTGAGGATGCAGGTGGGCCTTCGACCAGTAGTCGGGCTCCTGGGCTCGTGTCTTTTGGGGTCTCGGTCAAATAGGCGTAACACGGCCAAATCCCCTCCGATGCCTAAGTCAGATAGTGATCTAAGAAAGGAGGCCCGGCGGAGACGGTTCGACTCGTGAGGAGATCGTAACGGCGTCTCTCGGCGTGAGCGGGGGAGGAAGGAGATGACTTGGGGGAACCAGGTCGTTGATGGAGTACCTTAGGTTTTGTTACCTGAGATGCGGTCCTCTTCTTCGTAGTCCCCCGAGCCCTTTTGTAGAGCTCCCTGCGTGATTGCCTCTGGCCCACGTCCCACGCCCGCCCTCGATCGTGCCCCATCAATCCGCCCCCTCGCCGTCGCTCTCTTCGCCATTCCAGCACCTCCCCATTACCGCCATTTAGTGGTCGCGCGTTCGGGGGAACGGTTTTCGCAGGAGTGGGTGAGTGTCCAGCGGGTTATCGGGGCCGGGTCGGATCGACATTTGAGAAGATCCCTTACAGGGCCTTTGTTGAATGGGCTTGAGGATGCAGGTGGGCCTTCGACCAGTAGTCGGGCTCCTGGGCTCGTGTCTTTTTGGGTCTCGGTCAAATAGGCGTAACAATATGAAAATGATGTAAAATGTGGACACATCAAAATCCCCCAAGCTTACCTCTTACTCGTCCTCGAGGAAGACGAATAATCGGTATGCCGGGAGGAAAACAAAATGAAAATAAGAAAACAAAAACAAAAAGAAGTGAAAAAACAAAAAGAAAGAAGTGCTACGGATGATCGATCAGATCTCAGGCCTAAAAAGTCTATCACGATGCTCTGAGTGCTAAACATGCATGCTATTGGTAATTTCAAGCTTCATACATCATATGTCATGCAATGCAGGCAAAGAATATGGATCTACTAAAATAACACCGTCAAATCCTATCAATCTCATGCAATCCCTAGAGTCTAGTATAAAATAGTTGACAACGCCCTTTCAATCATAGATACACAAGGAGCACAAAAGATTCACACAACATGCAATAGAGAATAGAAAGATAATGCCATTCAGATATTCAAATCGATACGTGAAAAATCCCCAAAACTAAAGTAATTCGTAAAGTTTGGGTTTTATTAAATCTCTCCGACGTGTACCGTCTCCACTCTAATGTCAAGCTCACTCATATGATCAGTTGGTTTACTCCCCCAAGCTTAGCTTGAGGCATCGCATCAATGAAAAAGGTATGGAATTTAATTTTTCTTCCCAGAATGAGATATGGCTTTTTAATGAAATAACACAAAATGGTATTTATTCTTTTTTTCTTTTCTTTTTTCTTTTCTTTTTCTTTTATTTCCCCTTTTTTTCTTTTTTTTCTTTTCAAATGAGAAGCAATATTTTTTTTATTTTTATACATGTGAAGTGAGATGCAATAACGTAGCTATAGGGGTGTAACCAACTGATCTATAGAGAAAAAATAGATATGTGGAGAAGGAAGATAATGGGACACTCGGTTCACTCATAAGAGGGTGCACATCAGTTTGATAAAATAAAACTCTAACTAAACTTGTATATAGCATGGGTATTTCACTTCTCTAAATGAATACTGAAAATAGCATGCGGTAATAATCACAATGTCAACAGGCATGCAAACAGAAGTGAATAAGATAATAAAAACAGGTGCTCCTAGTGTTCAGTGATGCGTGAACCTGGGTGCGTTTCCCAACATAAGTCATACTAGATATTAATTCATGCAATTGACTTCAATTCATATTAGGTATTAAATCAGACAGATCATCAAAAGAAATACATGCATATAGACGATAAAGCTGAAATTAATCGTAATAGCATGCCAAAGAGATAAGCATTGCTAAAAACTAATAAAGCCTAGATAGATATCATAATTCAGACCATCCTCAGCAGAAATAAAGAGAAACAGAGAAAAAGTGGAAATAGAAAAAAAGAAGATGCATGCATGAGGAAAAACAGAAGATATGATGCAAAATGAGAAAAATAAAATGGGGCAGTAAAGTGGCGACAAAGTGACATAAAAACTGATAATAAGGGAGGAAATGCGAAAATAAAAATAAAAATAAAAATAAAGCGGGAGCGCTCATCCCCCAAGCTTAACCTAGCAGTGTCCTCACTGTTAAGATATCGCTCGTGAGAGGGAGATGATGTTGAGGGGTGGGGCGGGCGGGAAAATAAGATAAAAACTATGTGAATAAAGGAAAAAATGAAATGAAAATAATAATTCCACATGATGCAATGCAATGTGGAATGATGCATGAGTGGGTCCTCCCCCAAGCTGTGGTAAAGCAGGGCCCCGCAAAGACAGATGGGCACTAAAAATAAGGGGGATGTAAAAACTGGATAGGAATATATCAAGCGGAGGCACCACCCTCTGGGGGTGGTGATGGGTCCCTCTGCTGTGGACCCGGGGCGGTGGGTGGTGGCAGGGATGGTCGGAACTCGTGCAGGGGGTCGGTACGCATGTGACGCTTGAGGCTCTGAAGAAAAGACAGGTCACGCTCGACCACCTCTTGAGTTACCGGACAACCATAATATCCTACTAGAAGGACCATGGCGCCAACGCGGTCTTCTTGATCATAGTCACGAAGCATAATCTCAAATTCTGTGTCACCTATGTAAAGGGAGCCGGAGGGGCGTGGGGGGGAAGGTGGTGCAGGGGTGGCGGTGGATGAATTGGTGGCGGTGGTGGCTCGGGTGGGGGAGCGTGTGCGACGAGTGCGGCGGGTAGGCCTAGGGTTGGATGTGCCGACGTTGGCGGGTCTAGCACGGCATAGAGGCATTGTGTAGGTGGAGGAGAATAAATATGTAATGTGTAAATCAGATGGGGGACGAGTTTACCGACTCGAAAAAGGTGGAGCCTTGTTTCGATGTCGTGGTTGCCGCCGATCCGGGTTATTCCCCAAGATTTTCGAAGAGTTATTCCTTGACTTTGGTGATTTAGACCTGAAAGAGGAACAAAAAGAATGTCAGTATTTTTAAACAAGGGAGAAAACGGATTCAATTTGTAAAGAGGGAATGCTAAGTTGAATGTTGAACGATGGGGGGCGGCCTCGTGGAGAGAAGGAACGGCTCCAAGAGAGATGGTGACGGCTGCAAGGAGGGCAGGAGGGTTTGGCCGAGTGAAGAAGACGTCTTCGGTTTGGAACAGCGTTTAAATAGGCACAGATGAGCCGGTCGAAGGCACAGCGACCCACTTGGCCGCGAGCAGCGACTCGGACCGAGTCAGAATATCGCTCGGTTGCCACGAGCAATGACTCGGTCCGAGTCAGAATATGCTCGGGTCGGGTTGCAATTACCTTGCACGGGTCAACAGAGTGGCAATTTCTTCTCAATTTTAGGCCCCTGTAAAACTCGATCGAGCAAGATGTTGCTCGCGCCGAGTCGAGTCATGCTCGGGCCGAGTTAAAAATACTATGCCCGGGTTGGCAAAGTGATGTTTTCGCTCCAACTTGGGCTCCCTGTAGAACTCGACTGAGCAGGTTGTACTCGGGGCGAGTCAAATCCAACTCGGGCCGAGTGAATAATGCTCTGACCGGGTTGGCAGAGTGACGTTTTTCACCCAATTCTTCAGCCTGTCAAACTCGACCGAGTAAGACGCTGATCGGGCCGAGCCTAAGTATCTGTGTCTGCTCGACTCGACCGAGCAGATTACTGATCGACCGAGCTGCCTGTGCCTCTGTTTCCAATCTTCCTAGGATGCCTCCTGATGTACCACACCTTCCTCCTACTGACTTGTCTTTGTATCCAACCTGCATAGACTGTGAATTCATCAATCCTAGGATGGTTTTCAAAATTTTATTTCTAAAATATGTAACGAGAGTAAGAATTCGAAAAAGAAGATCAGAAATCCAAGAATTGGGTTGCCTCCCAATAAGCGCTCGTTTTTAGTCGCGAGCTCGACTCCCCATAGTTTATCAATTGTTGTTGGGGAATCCCTCGAGGAAGTACGTCTCCTCCGTTCCCATAGGTTCTTCGGCTCTGTAGGGTTTAATTCTTTGACCGTTGACCTTGAAATTTCCGTTCTTTCCCTCGAGCTCGACGGCGCCTCCAGGAGATAAGCTCACTATCTTGTAGGGACCGGACCACCTCGATTTTAGCTTCCCGGGGAAAAGGCATAGCCTCGAGTTGTATAGAAGTACCTGGTCGCTGACATCATGGCAAATAATTGTGATGTTTCTATCGTGGTATGCCTTGGTTCTTTCCTTGTATATCTTCGCATTTTCATAGGCATGACATCGAATTTCGTCTAACTCATTGCAATGAAGGGCCCGTCGGGTAGCGGCGCTTTGGTAGTCAAAATTCATTTTCTTTATCGCCCAGTATGCTCTATGCTCCAATTCCACCGGGAGATGGCAATATTTTCCATAAACCAGCCTGTACGGAGTTGTGCCGATGGGGGTTTTAAACGCAGTGCGGTAAGCCCAAAGTGTGTCGCCCAGCTTGTGCGACCAATCCTTCCTTGAGGCGCTGACCATTTTTTCCAGAATGATTTTTATTTCTCTATTAGATACTTCCACTTGGCCGCTGGTTTGAGGCTGGTAAGCGAGGGCGACCTTGTGATGAACCACATACTTTTGCAACATCGCCTCGAATTTTCTTTCGATGAAATGACTCCCTCCATCACTTATAATCGTACGGGGGACTCCAAAGCGGGGGGAGATGGTGTTCTTGAAAAACTTCGTCACTATCCTCGCGTCATTTGTCAGGGTAGCTATGGCTTCCACCCATTTTGAGACGTAATCAACAGCAACCAAGATATACTTGTTGCTGTTACTCGATGGGAAAGGCCCCATGAAATCGACGCCCCAGCAGTCAAATAGTTCTATCTCCAAGATGTCGTGGAGGGGTGTTTCATTCTTCTTTGTGATATTCACAATCCTCTGGCATCTATCGCACTTCCTTATGTATTCGTTAGCATCCGTGAATATAGTGGGCCAATAGAAGCCACTTTGAAGAATTTTCGATGCAGTCTTGGTGACTGCTGCG
>JAULAV010006632.1:0-25006 GCA_030789695.1 Scilla litardierei | reverse complement strand
AAAAGAGAAGGGTTTTCAATCTGAAAGTCATCTACTGGAAAGGAAAAAGATGGCAATACCACGAGGAGGCTTTATGTGTGCAACAAAGAAGGGTTTAAAAGCTTAATTGATAAGAGGGAAATAGGGAGGGAAGTTAATCGAAGGAAAAATGAGAGAGAAGACTGTATGGCTCGAATGACAGTTCATAGAATCGTTGATGGAGTCTGGGGCATTAACTCCTTTGCTGATGTTCATAATCATGAGTTGATAAAACCCCCTTCGAAGATCCAGTTGTTACGGTCACATAAAAGATCACATATAGATGGATCATGTAGGAATTTAGTTGATCAGTTTCGTGGCCGTGGAGTAGGACCTTCAAAGATTGCAAGGATTCTAAATGCCACGAGTAGTAGTAATGTCAATGTTACTACGCAACAATGCATCGATCATTTGAGAGTAGCAAGAAAGAACAATATCAGTAAGGAATGCATTAGAGTAATTGAACAATTTCTTAAAAGGCAAGCTACAGACTCTCAGTTCTATTATGCTATTGAGCATGATGATGAAAATGTATGTAGGAGTATATTTTGGGCTGATGGAAGGGCGATGACATCATACAGCCAATTTGGAGATGTTGTATTTGATGTCACTTATAAGACAAATAGTTTCATGTTGCCTATTGCACCTTTTACATGTGCACAAACAGTCTATTTTATTTGGCTGTGCTCTTCTTGCTGATGAGAGGAAAGATATATTTGTTTGGTTATTTGAACATTGGTTAACATGTATGTGTGCTAAAGCACCAGGAGCTATCATCACTGATCAAGACCCAACAATATGCAATGTAATCAAAAGAGTTTTTTCAAATACAAAGCACATGTATTGCATATGGCATATCAGTATGTATGAAGATGAGCATCTACGTTCATTGCGGTCTTCTTATAACCCTGATGAATACTATGCAAATTGGTGTAAGAAAAGTCAAAATGTTGAACAAGCACAGAGTTATTGGGTCATCTTAAAGGAGAAGTACCGAAAAGAATTTCTGGAGCCATTGACAGATAAACAAAAAAATGAAATGAAAGCCTGAAAGTGGTTACATACGATGCATGAAAAAGCATAACATTGGATTAAGGTGTACTTACTGGATACTTTCTTTGCAGGTATGAAAATTTTAATATGATAGAGATAGTTGTACAATTATATGATCAAGATAAACTAATCATATGGTATTCATGTCTTGTTTTATGTGTAGGCATGGCGTCCAGCCAAAAGTGAAAGCATGAACTCGTATTTTGATGGTTACGTGAACTCTATGACTCTATTATACAAGTTCATTGATGAATATGATCAAGCGGTACAATTTCAACAAGACAAAGAGGAGAGAAGATAATTTTTGTATGAGGAACAAACCAGAATTTCGTGGCATGCATGGGTTAGAGGTTCCTGCCGCAGAGGTTTATATTAGAAACTTATTTTCCATTTTTCAAACTCAGTTCAAAAATACTTTATGCTGTCGGCATGAAAGGGTAAGCATTGAAGGGGATACGACCACATATAAAGTAACTATGCGGATTGATGGACATAGTTACTTGCATTCTGTCCAGTGCAATATATCTATGGGAATGGTCATGTGTACCTGTGTAAGGGTTGAGTCTGAAGGTTTGCTATGCACGCAAATTTTATATATCATGAAGCAAAAGTTTGATATGCAAGCCATCCCTGAAAGATATATTTTACCAAGGTGGACACTAAATGCAAGTATAGCATCATGAGTCTTGGGGCCTCTTCGACTAGCACGGTCCAAGAAGTGTGTTCAAATCAAATTACTCCACTTGAAACCTGGAGACTTCGTTCATCATTCGATAAAGTCGTGGAGACGGTTACAAGAGACCCCCTTCTTTTTGATGACGTCTTTGGGTGGGTAAACAGTTTTTTGGATTAACATAATTTGAATGATAAAGCACAAACTGCTTCTGAAGATCCAAGCACTCAGGTGGGGTTCAATGCACCTACCAAACAAGAAGTGGGACTAAATAATGTCATCATGTATGATCCTGCAAAAGCAATAACTAAAGGCCGACCACGAGTGGTGTCAAAGATTTAGTCTAGAATACAAGTCTCACAAGATCAAAGTCAATCAAGAAAAAGGACTTGCAGTGTTTGTGGAGAAAAGAGTCACGACATGAGAACTTGTCGTATGGGTACATCTAGTAGAAATAAGATATCTTTGCTCAATATTACCTATTTTATATGTTATTATAAATTATTTTAACATCATTGTTCCATATTTTCTGTAGAAAAAATCTTCGCCTGATGAGTTAACAAGGCTTTGATATGAAGGCTGACATTTTTTATATATTATAGATAACTATTTTGTATTAGCTTGGAAGAAATATACTGCATGTATCTGTCGTGGAGATATCAGCATAAATGTGCTGAAACTGGTTCTCTTTAAAATTGATTCTCTGAAAACTGCTTTATCCTATATTTTAGTCCAAAATGAAGACATTGTGTCTTTGAATTCATAGGACTGCGGGTCCAAATTGAATTTTAAAACCCAAAGTTTTAGTTATAAGCGTATGTGTAAGATGCCTATCATTCAAGAACTCTTTCTGCTGCTGGCCTGCTGCCAATCTAATATCTTATAATTTCTCTGTTGCTGCAGATACTGCCACTTGTTAAGAAATTTAATGTGCTTAAGGATTAAGAAGAAGAAGCAGAAGAGCTGAAGAGAATGAAGAGAATGAGGCATGTAGCTGTGCGCGATGAGTAATCATGGGTAATCATATACAGGTTTGCTTTGCATGCACAACCATTAGAACTTTGACGATTGTGCATGCTTCTCAATTGTTGGAAAATGTAGACAGTTTTACTCAGCGCGCATAATATTCACTTCTTTTACCAGTTGTGCGCACTGAGTAATTTGGGTAATTGTAGACAGTTTTGCTCCCCGTACGTAATGGTTACAACTTTTACCGATTGTGCGCACTGAGTAATTGTTGGTAAGTGTAGACAGTTTTGCTCAGTGCGCACAGCGGTCACTTCTGTTGCTGGTTGTGCGCGTCGAGTAATTATGGGTACTTTAAGTTAGCATCTCGAAATTTTGTAATGTGCTACAATTGTATCAAATTTAATAACATTGTATTAAGGTCTGTATTCCAATATACTACAACATTTATGCATTCAAATGTATATAACACAACAAAGTAGAAACTACATTTAAACATTTTGCAACTTCACATTTTGAAACTGGTATGAAATTCAAGCACGGAACTATCCTATGGATACATGGATTCCCACCATGAAAAAATTTCAAGCACGATGTCATTTATGAGCAGCTCCATCAGCACGCACCATCGTCACTTGTCGCTAAAATCTTGGACAGCTGTCCCATGTATGTGTTGAAGAAGAATCAGGGATGAACACAAAAAGCATAATTAAGTAAAAATATTGTATACGTAGACTTAGATAGAATAAGATAGAGCATTTATTATCATCAAGCAGTGATGTCTGCAATGAAGCTGAACAGAACATACGAAGGATCAATGAACATCTTCAAGCATGGATGTCTGCAATGAAGTTGGTGTGGCTGCAAGAACATCTTCAAACAGTGATATCTACAATGACGATTAACAGAACATATGAAGGAGCAAAGAACATCTTCGAGTCCATATATATGTGATGTATTCAATTTCTGCATCACGTCGCTTTCCGCTAGTATATTGGCCAGCTTTGTGTGTTAACGACGCATCAGTGATAAAAATAGCATGTAGAAGAAAATATATTGTATAAGTAGAATCAGATAGAATGAGATAGAATAGTATCATCAAGAAGTGTAGTGGTTGATGAGGGCTTGTGGGCAGGGAAGCCATTTATAGACGAAATGGACTGGCCATGGATGAGAATGAGACTAGAGTAGAGTTACTGTGAGGCTACAAAAGATACCCCCTGAGTCTACAGAGGAGTGCTCATGAGTATACAGAAGAGTGCTCGTGAATCTATAGCAGATTGATACCAAACAGATGTTGTTCCTATGAATGGTTGCCTGATGTGGTGCGCGTTGAGCAAAATTGATAGCCTCTAACAAAATTGTTCAACGCATACAACGGGCAAAATTATGACCGTTGTGTGCGGTACGCAAATTGTTTATGGTTTAACAAAATTTCTTAAAGCGCATAACGAGCATATATTTGGACCGTTATGTGCATTGAGTAATATGATATAAAAGTATTAATTTTACTACCAAATTCCCATATATCAAAAGATATATAGGGTTAGTTATGCATGATACATTAAAACCAATCTCATATAGAGTAGATTATAATTTTAAGGCTAATCTCCATAAAGTAAATCATTAAAATCAATCGTATATAGAGTAGAGCATAATTTCAAAGATAATTTATATAGAGTAAAGCATTAAAACAAATTTCATATAGAATAGAACACAATTTCAAGGTTCATATTTATAAAATAGAGCATTAAAGCTAATCTTGTATATAGAAGAGCTAATTGTTAAAGTTAGATAGCATGATTAGCTTCGGGGTGGCAAAATGAGCCCGACCCGAACCAAACCCGACATCCTTAACAAGGTATGGGTAGGGCCAATCCGGGTCAAGTAGGAAACGGGTTGACCCGACCCGACCCGGATAAAATTCGGGTCGGGTATGGGTTTGGCATGTCAACCCGGATGGCCCGAATTCGACCCGGTTTACTTTCTTTATATGTTTAAAAATTTATATAATAACTTCAATACACAGTTGCAATGGGAGTTGTGCTTATATGATTTGAATTGTTGTCTTCTGCTTTAAGAGGTCTTGGATTCAATTCCCTTTACATACACCTTTTTTGTTAATTTTATTACTTTTGTTAATAAAATGGTAACGTTAATTATACTTCCTTGCTCTCATCAGTGCAGTTTAAGCGATGAGCTACTAGAAATTATGCAACAATTAATAAATTGTCGGTGGCTCTTAATAAATAGCTGGATATCGAAAAAGGAGTAGTAGTGTATAAGTCAAATCTTAACCCGACGGGTTAACCCGAACCCGACCCGGATTCAATCTGACCCCCCGGATTCAATCCGGGTCGGGTTAGGGTTTACCCATATCTGGGTCGGGTCAAATCTGACCCGACCCGAACCCGAACCCACCCGACCCGTTTGCCACCCTTAGATTAGCCTAATTAATACGTCTACAATGTTAATGAAAGTAGACACACATTAACATGGTAAAGGTTAAATTTCTTTAGCATGATAGATAAGTTTCAATCACCACTTAATTCATGGATGCTGTGATTATTTCATAAGTTTTATAGTAATTTATTTCCAAAATTTTTAATACCAATGTATAATTATCATGCTTACTACTTATATCTATAATAATTTTTACTTAATTAAAGATGGCAAACTATAAAAAAATTTATATTAAATATGAAATTGCTTGATAAATATGATTACAAATTTATGCAAACTCATCAGCTGAACCTTTAGCTCAAAAAACAACTTATATCCATAATAATTTTTACTTAATTAAAGATGGTAAAATATAAAAAAATTTATATTAAATATGAAATTGCTTGTAAATATGATTACATATTTATGCAAACTCATTAGCTGAACCTTTAGCTCAAAAAAATTCATGAATCAAGAGATAGATGAAATGGACGTAATTCTTATAAAATTAAAATTATATCACACCTATATCTTTATAGATCAATGCAATACATTTTATAACTAATAAGGCATGGGTTGTGAAGATAAGAGCCGTAACGATACTTTGATACCAATTGTGGGAATCAATAGATTCCTAAAATTATATGGCATGCTTAATAATAAATAAATACAACTCATGTAGATGTCAAACAAAAGAGTAGACATGAACATATCTTACTTTAAAAACAAAAGAGTAAACATGAGCATATCTTACTTTAATGAGATAGAGAGAGTATGTGTATATGTATATGTATGTATGTGTATGAAGAAAATGATTGTACAACTTTACTTTATGGATTTCTTGATACGAAGAATAATTAAGTCAAAAATATGCATTAATTTTTCTTAATTAATGCTCAACCATTCATATATGTAGGCACGAGTTCCTTTTATATAAATTCTTCCATCAATGAACTATAGTAACCACCTTTGTAGTTATGATAACTATAATAGTTTTTATCTAATTATAATATACCAAATGGCATATCAATATTTTCTCATACTTGTATGCATATATAAACATGTTCCATGCTACAATTAATATGTTTGAATAATCACATTAGTGTAAATTTCTTACACTCTTACTATCTTTGTCAGAGTAAGCTCGCTTTTTTATTGCACGAACATATGAACTAACTATCCTTATCCTTTTGGAATTCCTATCATTCTACAAATATGCATTATAACTTGTGCCTTGATGATCCTCCCCATGGTAAATCACATCCTCTTATTTTTAATAAAAAAGAGAATGAACCGATTGGATTATTTTACCGATTAATTGTTGTTCTCATTTTCAGAAAATAAAAAAGAAGAATCCGACAGAAAGTAATTACACTGGTCTTACATAATAAGCAACTTGTGTAAGGATTTGTTGCTCATCAAACTTTCTTAGTGCTGATCATTGGGGAGTTTTCTCATTATGAGTGCATACCTTCTTTTCCCGTTCTTTTCTTTCTGTACTTTTGTACACCCCTCAGCTGACATCAAGTTTTTCCCTCCAAAACTTGTATTTTTTTTTGAAATTTTAAGTACCCAAAAATCTCATCCCTTGTGAATTATTGTTGAACAATTCAATTATTAGTTAATAACTTGAACTTGGCCAGCCTTGAGAGCCCTACTAATGGAGAATTTGCATCTCCAAGTTGACCATGATGTTACAATCAAAACCCAGCCACCATATTATCTTGTTTCTACTCAACGCTTGTGGTTTGTTGTCGTATCTGTTTCACTGTTCTTCTGTCCTCCACAATTGCTTGGATGGACTTCCTGCTATTATAGCCAAATTATTTAGATACCCCGGTGGGAAATTTGACATTTGATGCACCGTATGGTTGATCTACGTGCAATATAGGAAATCACTGAAAGCTTATGGTAAGTGAGAAATCATTTTAAATCAAATCAAAGTTCTAGATCTTAGCTAATGATTTCCGACCAAATTGGATCATATATCAGTTTATATTAGCATTTAGCTGATAACAGCACCACATTAATGGTTTCCGGCATATTAGATGACTTTGGAATAACCCGTGCACACAGTGCATGTCGGCAAAAAAACCCCCTCGAATAGGATGCGGTGCACGCTCAAACGAAAAGGAGCGAGAAGTGTGGTTCTGTGTGTCAGTATCGTCGGAGGATAAAAGAATGAACGCAAAAACCGTAGGGGTGATAGGGGAAACCCCCCTAGTGAAAACATGCAAATAAGTGAGAATGTGGTTTTTTTGGGTTTTTGTTAAGTGGGATGAGTGGGATGGCAAACATGTAAATAAGATAGATATGGGGTGATTGCTTGGGTAGTGTGATGTGACATTTGTCCTGGTCAGATTGTGACTAGGACAAAGGGTGCTACCTTGGATAATCCTAGAGGGACATCCCTCTTTGTAAGATAGACTAGTCATAACCCGTGCCCGCGGGCACGGTTCATTTAAGATTTTCCCCCGCGAAATCTTTGTTCCACAAAAAATTATTTTCACAGCTAAAATTGTGCGGAACAACAAATTAGCGTAAAAATATTTAGCGACACGGACGCTTTCAGCGTGGGCGCATTCGGCACGGAACACCAAATTCGGCGTAGAACAACAAATTCGGCGCGGAACAACAAATTAGCGGAAAAAATTTAGGCTCCGCCTTCGGCGCGGGTTAATTGCGTGCACTTTGCTATTCCCTATCAAGTGCAAATGCATTAATTAAGTGCCACTCAAATGTATTACTTAAGTGCCCTCATTAAGTGCAAATGCATTACTTAAGTGCCCTCATTAAGTGGAAATGCATTACTTAAGTGCAAATGACAGAATTAAGTGGAAATGCAAGTGTGTGATTCAGTACTAAGAAGATAAACAAATAAACGTATATGAATATGCGGAAATTCAAGAAATGACACGCATGACTTGGTAACACAGTTCGGTGCACACACCAACATCTACGGGGCCACGCCCAGAAAATCAGATTACTCCACTATAATAAATAATGATTACAATCACTAATATCAGATCTATATTAGGAGAAGCATACTCCCCTTTAATACAAACTGCAAGGGGTGATCTCAATCAACCCCGTGGAGTAATCTATGCAATATCCCATTGCACAACCGACTAGATCAACTCCCTTGATCCCTACGTGCGTAGCCGTCGGCCTCCGTCCCCGGATGTAGAAATCGCAAGATCCCCTTGCATGAACCAACTAGATCGAACTCCCTTCAATCTCTACATGCGTAGCCGTCGGCCTCCGTCCCCGGATGTAGATCAACAATCTTCCAAAAGTGATAAGCCCTAGAAGAATCTACATGATGCTTATATGTGGTAGCACCCCTTCAATCAGATAAGCTGTTATAGAAAGCAACTGATTTAGAAACCATGCAGATTTTCTCGACCCGCAAATTTAGGAACCACTTAGGGCAAGTGATCCAGCACAAATCTTCAGCAGATCTCGCAAACAATATTTGCGGGTTAATAACTTCGATTATATCTTCAGCAGATCTTGTAAATACTATTTGCAGGTAAATAACTTCCTATTTCATCTTCAGCAGATCTCATACGCACCAGCATACAACTGAATATCTTTGAGAGAATCTAAACAATAATATAAGATCTAGAGCTATCCCAAGAATAATCTTGTAGCCTGAACTATTTTCGGGTAAAAATAAACAAAAAAGTCTCCAGCAGATATTCAGTTAAACCGTCAATCATTTCAGAATCCCCCGAGTTCTGGGCAACAAACCAGATCTGAAATCAGCAAAACAAATCAGCAAACCAAAACTGAATTTCTGCACACGATCCAGCATCCAGATAGCACATGTTGTAACCGATGTTGCAACACGACTTACAACATTACTGCTTAAACTGTTCAAAAACTGTTCTGATTCCACAACCTGAATATCCAGATCTAGTGCCACTAATGCCAACATATAGCAAGAGAAAATCAACCCAACTCCCCCTTTGGCATTATGTAGCACAACCCAAAGCACGTGCACCAACCAAGCACCAACCAAGCACATTCTCCCCCTTTGAGCCACAATAAGCCAAAGCACATTCTCCCCCTTACTAGTAATAATCCGAGCAGTGATCACCTCAGAAGAGACATCCAATTAATTCGGTTTCTGAGCCAATAGCAACTGAGAGATAAGGCATGGATGAGAAGGATTGGAATGCCCGCCTGGATTGCGTGTCTCCAACAGGTCTGGATAAATTGCAATGAAATTTCCTCATTAGCAGAAAGAGATGTCATGTCCTGTGTCGAAACATGTTCCAAAATATGAGCAACAGGAGAATCAGCTGAACCGTCATAAGGTGTCGGCTCCTGTTTATAACGTCATCTGCAACATATTGTGGAAGGAGCTGATGCTTCAGGAACGATACTAACTTTCTTAGAAGGCGGTATTTATGGAGAGGGAGTTGAAGAGCTAGACGGAGCACCATGTCGCTTGGCAGAACTATGATGACAGTGACAAAATGAGGAACTTACAGATCTGGCATGGTCTAATTAGGAGCAGGTGAAACTGTAGAGTCACCAGGTGCAGAAGAGGTGCATGTTGTGTCATGTATCACAACATGATTCATGACATCAGGTTCAACATGAGCCGATGTTGCAACATCGTGTGCAACATCAGATGCAACATGAGCATTTGTTGCAACTTTGGGAGCAACACTAGACGTAACATCAGATCCAACTACAGGTGCAGCATCAGAGGAAATATTGCATTCATCAGGGGCATCTGGTCGTTCATGCGATAATCAGATACTATATCCTCTGGAGCATGGTCAGCAGACATATCAGATTCCATATCCTCTAGACGGAACGGGGACCAGATCAAATATATGATGCTCAGAAGTAGTAGTTATAGCATCAACTGGAGGAGTGGAAGTGCATGTTGCGTCCTATGTCACAACATGATACAAGCCATGGACTGTTGAGGAATCGGCTAGATGGTCGTGAGATGTTGGCACCCATATTGTAACATCAGCAGTAACATGACAATCATCAGGGGCCACATGTAAGATAATCTGACACAATGTCATCTGAAAATCCAACCCACATACATGATATTGAAAAATTGAACCCTGTGGATCTAAGGAATCCATAGCAGCTATCTGATGTGTACCAACACCAGCAGATACAGTTATTGGAGAATCAGAGTCAGTCAACACAACAGAAGAGGATGTGGGACCAGATTCAGTGGTCGACAGTAAAAGTGTGACTCATCGATAACTTTAATACTTTTCAGCTAGCCTCCAATATAAGACAAGTCCATATCTCCACCAGTTAATCCAGAAAAAATCAAACGAGACACACAAGAGGCTCCCATGTTTCTCTCATTAGCAAATAAATCCTCAGGCACATCGGAATTAGAGGAAGAAAAATATACCTCACATCTGATAGTAGGCTACAAACATGAAACGATATCCAGTGTAGTAGTCGAGCTCTGAGAGGCCGAAATAGTAGCTGGTGAGTTGATCAAGACATTGGCGGTGCTGACAGAGAAGCTTCGGCAGTCTGCATGTCAACATTTGAAGACATGGATGTGGTGGAAACGACGAAGAAGTGGACAAAATTTGGAAAAATCAGCCGAAATGGGTGAATAGGCCATGAAAGACGTATTGGCGGCAGATCGCCGTGCTAGAGATGGTACATGCGGAGATCCGATGGCACTGGCGGATGATGAGTGGTGAGAAGAGCGGCGAGGTAATTCTCTGATAATTCTGGAGGAAGATTCATAAGAATTTGGCGCAGGTTGCTCACATTGATTGTTGAGAGGAGATGTCAAGTCTGGTGTCATAACATCTGCTACAACAACATCGTTCTGTGTTGTATCTAATGTTGCAACATCAGGCACAACATGAGGTAGTGTTCAGGAAGTATAATTCAGACTTACTGACCCATTGCCTTTTCACTCTTCCGCCGAGAGAGCTTACAGTTCTTCCCTCCATGAAATGACGCATACGACTAAAACAGATTCTCTCAGAATGGACATTAGACTTGCGGTATTCACATACAGACCTTCCTCCTTTGATGACTTTAGTCAAATTCTTCTTATAATCATGACTCTTGTGATGACCCATCTTCTCAAGCTTTTTAGTAACTTGACTTCTTCTTTCAGCAGACACATTATAGTAAACTCCTCTATTGTATCCCACTCCAGTGCGATCGCCTGAAATCTTCCCCATGTTCAAGATATCATCCAGCTTTGCTTTTCCAGAGTTCCACTTATTCAATGTGCACTCAGATTTCTCTAATCTAAGAAGAACATTTCTAAAGTTGCTTTCCAGTTCTCTACAGTTTTTCTCAACTTTCAGACATTTGATTTTGACTTCATCCTTCTCTTTCTTCAGTCTTTCATTCTCCTCTTTCAGCATTTTGTTAATATTGCAGATTTGCATCCACTTCCCATACATCATCTGGTATGCTGTTCGGATATCATCGTCACTAAATTCCTCATTGTAGTGTTCAACTTCAGAATCTGATTCGGTTGTAGAAGTCATGGATGATGTTGCAACACTGGAGCTGACATTGTCAGATTTGTTGGCTGATGTCATTACTGATGTTGCAAAACCAGATCCAACATGGTTGTGTGTGTTGCATTCTGATTGCCTTTTCATTGATGCGGTAAACGCAACATAGTTGTTGGCGACTTCCTCATCTCCAGCACTCCCTTCAGACTCATCATCACTCCAGGTACTGGTTAAGGACTTCCCTTTTTCTTCGTCAAAGTGTTAGCACACTCAGCTTTTATGTGTCCAAATCCTTCACACTCTCTACATTGTATCCATTTTCCTTTCTTTTGCCCTTTACTACCGATCTTCAGCATTCTACTGAAGTTTTTAGTCAACAAGGCAATATCCTCATCTAGACCCGATTGCTTATCTTCTTTAGAGACATTCCCATGCTCTACTTTTAAGGACACTCCTTTGTCCCCTTTATTCTGTTTCAGATTCATTTTATATGTCTGTAGAGACCCCATAAGTTCATCAAGTCTCATAGTAGAGGTATCTCTGGCTTCCTCAATAGCCGCAACTTTAGCAAAAAAATCTATCTGGGAGGGATCTTAAAGCTTTTCGAACCAACTTTACTTGTGAGTATTTTTTACCAAGTTGAAAAGCTTGATTAGCTATGTCTCTTAGCTTCCCATTAAATTCAATAATAGTTTCATCATCACCCATTCTTAATTCTTCAAACTGAGATGCACGAATTTGGAGTTTAGAGATTTTTACCGCATTAGTTTCTTCATGAACAGTTTGAAGAATGTCCCATGCTTCTTTAGCCGATTCACACATTGAGATAAGCTTGAATTGTTCTTCATCGACAGCCGTAAAGAGTGCATTAACAGTTTTGGAGTTTCCAAGAGCCGCATGTTCTTCAGTCCGACTCTAGTCCTTTGTCGCCTTGAAAAATTCATTGCCGTCTTTGTCAACTTCAACAGGAGGAAACCATCCTTCAATAACGGCTATTCAAGCTTTTTCATCAAGGGATTTGATAAAAGCTCGCATCCTTGATTTCCAATATGTGTAGTTGGTACCCACAAGTAAAGGAGGGCGAATAACGGAAGCACCTTCTCGAGTATTCATGATTGACGTACTGATAATCCAAGATCACACCCTCTTTGATAACAAAGTAACACGGGTGACATGCTCTGATACCAATTGTGATTCAATACTAAGAAGATAATCAAATAAACATATATGAATATGCGGAAATCCAAGAAACGACATGCAAGACTTGGTAACGCAGTTCGGTGCGCACACCTACATCTGCGGGGCCACGCCCAGAAAATCAGATTACTCCACCATAATAAATAATGATGACAATCACTAATATCAGATCTATATTAAGAGAAGCATACTTCCCCTCAATACAAACCGCCAGGGGTGATCTCAATCAACCCGTTAGAGGAATCTATGCAAGATCCACTTGCTCAACCGACTAGATCAACTCCCTTGATCCCTACGTGTGTAGCCATCGGCCTCTGTCCCAGATGTAGAAACCACAAGATCCCTTTGCATGAACCAACTAGATCAAACTCCCTTCAATCTCTACGTGCGTAGCTGTCGGCCTCCGTCCCCGGGTGTAGATCAACAATCTTCCGAAAGTGATAAGCCCTAGAAGAATATGCATGATGCTTATATATGGCGGCACCCCTTCAATCATACAAACTGTTATGGAAAGCAACTGATTTAGAAACCATGCAGATTTTCTCGGCCCGTAAATCTGGGAACCACTTAGGGCAAGTGATCCCGCACAAATCTTCAGCAGATCTCGCAAACAATATTTGCGGGTTAATAACTTCGATTATATCATCAGCAGATCTTGTAAACACTATTTACGTGTAAATAAGTTCCTATTTCATCTTTAGCAGATCTCATTCGCACCAGCATACAATTGAATATCTTTGAGAGAATCTAAACAACACTATAAGATTTGGAGCTATTCCGATAATAGATCTTGTAGCCTGAACTATTTTCGGGTAAAAATAAACAGACAAGTCTCCAGCAGATATTCAGTTAGATCGTCAATCAGGTCAGAATCCCCCGAGATTCTGGGCAACAAATCAGATCTGAAATCAGCAAAACAGATCTGCAAACCAAAACTGAATTTCTGCACACGATCCAGCATTCAGATCCCGCATGTTGTAACTGATGTTGCAACATGACTTACAACATGACTGCTCAAACTGTTCAAAAACTGTTTTGATTCCACAACCTGAAATCTCCAGATCTAGTGCCACTAATGCCAACATGTAGCAACAAAATCAACCCAACAAAGTGCAATTGTCAGACAAATTTTTTCCCTAATGCGTATTCCCCATGTATTAAGTGCCAGCCAAAATTTCACCCCCCACAGATAATGTTTTTCCCTCCAAAACTTTCCACAAAATCTAATCTCAACCATTCATTCCTCAAGATTAAATCTCAGCAGTTCTTCTATCAACCCTTTTTCCCTGTCAGCTTGTCCTAGTCATCCTTAGGATTCAAAAAAGTTGTCAAATGTAATATAGATATATCATACCGCATGGGCATTAAAGAAGCGTTGCATTGTGTCATCTGCTCTTCACATTGCCATCTTTTTCTTTTGGGGGAAGCTATATGCCGCTTCGTATGGCATTCTTCATGTTGTACTAGTACATATGTTGTGCGGACATGGACACGCCAACATAGGGACGTCACGGTACAACACGACGACACTTAAGAAAATTCTAACTGTATGCCCAAAACAGAAGTGTTGTGCTCCACATGTTTCTAACGCGAAACGGCTCCATGGTTGAAGTGTCCATGGTAGATTGAGTCATACATTAAGTGCATATGAATGTGTTTGTCTTGGAACAATTTTTTCCTGCATTTGTTATTATTAAAGTTCAGTTACATGGTATTAAATATTTTCATTGGCAATACGTGAAGAACTTCTTTATGGATTTGCAATATGCAGGTTGGGATTATTCATGCCATCAACAAGATCCATGGCGGCCTTCCCGATGCAAATTCGGATGTGTTACTGCATGCTCCTGATCAAGAAATCCCAACATTTTGAAGATTTGACTGATCAGTTCAGGTTTATGAGCATTACTGTGCAAATAACGTGCTTAACATTTATCCATCCTCTTCAATATAGTATTCAAATGGGTGGCTCAATCTAGTGTTGGCAAATTTTGGTGGGGAGACAAATTTGCCGACCACACAGGAACACCCACGTGCGTCCCCACGTGTCTGCCACCTTTTGTCTCGATTCGTAATTAATTAATAATGATTTAGATGGTCCTACAACGTTGGCTGCACGCAAAGCGAGATGCTGTGTCTGAACCCAGCAAGTGAACGTGCGGAGATCGCCATTGTTGTCTCAGCCTCCTCCTGCTGCTGCTCTGCCCGTAAAATTTACTGATCCACAGTCTCCACAATCACTGTGGTCCAATTAGAATTAATCGGCGATTTCCAACAGTTCTCACTTATTGCTTGCCGAGTCAAAACCAGTAATCGCTAGACCCAAGCTCAGGCGGTCGGATGCCGGTCTTCTCACGGGAGAAAAACAAGCCGAATTCATGAGGACGGTTTGTTTTCCGAAAATTTGACGGGAACCAGGAATCATTTGGGTGGTGGTGAGTTGACGTCGCGACCCGAGTTCCTGCTTTGCGACTCTCGCTTGGCCTCACGTTACGATTGAAGGGGAGAGCGATGTGCTGATCCACGTCGGGTTTGTCTCTTCTTGAACGATTCGCGGTCCAAATTTTGGCGCCCCTCAAGGGTGAATAATAAAACTAAAAATCCCCCATCATTATGTATGAATATAATTTTTGCAACAGGTGGGATGAACGAGCAAAACTCATTGGGTTCACTCGTTTTGGGGTTTTAGAACATGAAGATCACAATAAAATTTTCGGTCCTCCGCAAAAATAACGAGGGATGGGATTTCAAAAGCCAATCTTATTGAAGCTAATTCTTCCTTTCATCCTTCACATCCTAAGAAACATTTCAAGAAATTTAGACCCAATCACAAACCAAATCAGAGATTTCAAAAGGGCCAAAACCATACTACTTTCAAGAAGAAAGTGGACTGTTTTATTTGCAAGAAACCTGGACACCATGCAGCTCAATGTCGCTTCCGGAAAGATACTCCTAAACCAAGTGCAAACTTGGTAGAAGGAGATAAGCTGCGGTGATCTCAGAGGTTAACATGGTGGCACATGCTAAGGACTGGGTAATTGACTCCGGGGCAACCCGGCATATCTGCGCTGATAGAGGAGCTTTTACCTCCTATATTCCTATCAGCTCTGGCGAGGAAAATGTGTACATGGGGGATTTAAGACCCTCACCCGTAATCGGGAAAGGGAATGTTCTTCTCAAATTAACCTCAGGAAAAACCCTTTCGCTTAGTGAAGTGCTCCATGTCCCAGATATCCGTTGGAATCTGGTTTCTGTCTCTCTTCTGGGAAAAGTGGGGGTTAAGGTCACTTTTGAGTCTGATAAAATTGTAATGACCAAGAATGGTCAGTTTGTGGGAAAGGGATATTGTAACCAGGGTCTTTTCATTCTGAATGTACTTGATGTCATGAATAATAATGCATCCTTTTCTTCTGCTTACTTGATTGACTCTTTTGATATCTGGCACCATAGACTAGGGCATGTCAATTATTGATATATTAAGAAAATGAAAGAAATTGGATTGTTGAATGCCTCATCTTCCTCTAATGACAAATGTGAAATTTGTGTTGAATCAAAAGCCACTAAGAAAACATGTAGGTCTGTGCACAGAGAAAGTGAACTACTTGCTTTAATTCATAGTGACCTTGGAAATTTGAAAAGCAATATAACTAGAGGTGGTAAGAAATTCTATATCACTTTTGTGGATGACTTCTCTAGATACACTGAAGTATATTTGCTTAGATCTAAGGATGAATCTTTTGATATGTTTTTGAAGTATAAGACTAAAGTAGAGAATCAACTTAATAAGAAGATAAAAAGGGTTAAATCAGATAGAGGAGGGGAGTTTACATCTTTTAATGAGTACTGTGAAGAACATGGGATTATTCATGAGACTACACCTCCATATTCACCTGAATCAAATGGCATAGCAGAAAGGAAAAATAGGACCTTAAAAGAGATGATGAATGCTTTGCTAATTAGTTCAGGTGCACCTCTTAACCTTTGGGGAGAAGCTATTCTCTCTGCTTGTCACATTCAGAATAGAATTCCCTATAAGAAATTAGGTAAGACTCCTTATGAACTTTGGGTAGGTCATTCTCCAAACCTTAGTTACCTCAAAGTGTGGGGGTGCTTCTTGGTGATCTTCCCATTTGTGAAAAACCGGGTACCGTCTGTGTCTATCCATTGTGATAGCCAAGCTGCAATTGCAAAAGTTAAAAATAAAGTTTTTAATGGGAAGAGTAAGCATATACGCCTAAGGCACTCTATTGTGAGGCAGCTGCTAGATCATGGGATAGTATCCCTTGATTATGTGAGGTCAGAGATGAATTTGGCAGATCCTTTGACAAAACCACTAAATAGGAAGTTAGTGGAAAGTATATCGAGGGGAATGTGACTTAAACCTAAAACATAGATCAAGAGTGATGGTAACCCAACCTATGTGATTGATGATCTCATGAAGTAGGTTCATATGGGTAACAACAAGTCACTTGTTGATCGTGAGGAGCACTATCATTCTGTTCATGTCCCTTCCTATGGTGTAGATAGTGCTATCGACGATGAGAGAGGGTGAGCATATGACTCTTAATGGAAACCATAGCCCTTGCTGGGTGGTGTGCATAATCGTCGAGCACACTTGATGGGTCCACCTATATGGGTGTGGAAGTGGGGCCGCTTCCTATGCGAATTTGGGTACATTCGCTAGAGCACTTATGAAAATCCAGATATGGCGCATGGACGAAATGTGCCAACCCGAAAGAGCAAGCAACTATTCATTGATGATTCAATATGGGTTGTAAGTCAATGTTTTACAATAAAGGGGATTGGTTCATAGAAACTATATGTTTCACCAACTTCTTGTAGAACACACTTCCATTCCCTAAGTAATGGTTCATAGACCGAAAGTCACCATTGCTAATGTATTGAATTGTCGTATTCGATCTCGAAATCTTTCCTTTTCCTCGTTTTGGATTCTTTTTCCCTTATCTCTTGAAATTTTGAAATAGTGGGGGATTGTTGGATATTTCTTCATTTCAAAGGAATAAATAGTCCCACATTGGATGGGAGATAACCCTTTGATGGGAATATAAGAGACTTCTTGTTATTGGGCTATTGGACTTGTTAATGGGCTAGGACTTGGGGGTAGCTCGCGTGCGCATGAGCCCAAGCATGGGGCCGAGCCCAAACCGGGTTGAGCCGAATGGAAAATCTGGGCGACCAATCCGGAAAACCTTAGCGTGTGTGCGCTGACGTCGCGCCTGCGCGGGGGGGGGGGGGGGGGGGGGGGGGGGGGGGGGGTTCACGGGTGCGCGCGCGGAGTGCCCGAGTTTTGCGCTAAATTTTTGGCCCGCTTGTTTGACAGAATTTGAAAGGCCCATTACGGTTTTAATTTTTCCCAACAGCCATTGATACGACTATTTTACTGAAGCCCAACAGCATGGGCCCAAAGGCGCAGCCCACCGAACGAAGCCCGTCTGCGAGAACAGGCCCGCCCGACAAAGCCCCTTAGAGGGCCCCCGAACGACGATCCAACCCGGCCCCGGAAACACGCAAGTCACTCGCCCACTCCAGCGATAACCGCTCCCCCGGTCCCGCGACCACTTAATGGCGATAATGGGGAGGTGCTGGCATGGCGCAGGGAACGGCGATAGGGAGGCGGATTGAGGGGGCACGATCGGGGGCGGACGAGGGACGTGAGTCGTGGACAGTCACGACGGGAGGTCGATAAAAGGGCTAGGAGGACGACAGGGCAGGGGACAGCATCTCAGGTAACTAAAACCTAAGGTACTCCATCAACGACCTAGTTCCACCATTCCATCACCTTCCTCCCCCGCTCGCACCGATAGACGTCGTTCCGATCTCCTCTCGAGTCGAACCGTCTCCGCCGGGCCTCCTCTTTCAGATCACTGTCTGACTTAGGCATCGGAGGGGATTTGGCCGGAACCAAGGTCCGGCCCCCCTGACGAGTGTTCTCGTCTACGCAGGAGGACATCAGATCCACGGGCCGAGGCTTCCCCTCCGCCCACGCCGGCAACACATCTCACAAGACGACCGAGGCTACTCCTCGTCGTCCGACCGATCGAGGCCGAGCACATCAGTCCGGGCAGAGGCTTCCCCTTTGCTCACAAGGCGCCGAGGCTGCCGCTCGTCATCGGACTGTCCGAGGCCGAGCGTCTCCCACCGGGCTGAGGCTTCCCCTCGCCCACCTTGCGGCCGAGGATCCAGATTCGGCCCGTCCGGCGCGCTCCACGACATCCACAGCTTCGATTAGCGTCGTGTCTGTACAGACTCGACGCACCCGAGGGACCCAAGTCGGCCCCTTGACCACGTTGACCGGGTAGTCCATGGTCAACGCTCTTGTAGTGAGAAAACACTCTGAAACATCTGGCGCCGTCTGTGGGAACCGCAATTTCCCACGAAGAAACAAACCGCACCTGCAATGGCACGAGCCTGCAATGGAAAGAGACGCATGCCCCCCCATCCCGGAGGAGGGGAATGGCGCACCCAACATCAACCTTGAGAACGCACCCGACGACAATCACCCCGCCCCCTCAACCGAAGAGACTGGCGGGTCGGAACTAGCCACGCAGGGGCAGCTCCGTGCCCTGGCCCAAGAGACCAACGCGAGCCTCCAGACGTTGGTCGCAACGGTACAGCAGCTCGTCGGCGCTGCGCCAGCCAACGGAGACGTGTTGGGCGACGGCCATCGGTGGGCGAGGGGCCCCCCGCTCTTACGGTCCGCTGTGGTCGATGACCACGGGAACCGAAGACCGAACATGGAGCGTCGGTCCACGTTGTCCGGCTCCCGTCAGGCGAGATCACGCGCCTCCTCCCCTTATCGTGAAAGGAGCCGAAGAGAAACCGAAGCCACGGGGGACGAGTCGGTGACCGCATCGTCTCGTCGGCCACGATCACCCCACCGCAGAAGAAGCGATCGACACCACTCGAGAGACCGATCCCGGCGGAGCGGGAGCTCCCGCCGGAGGAGCCGGGAGCGCCGGGTCAGCCCGACCCCCAGTGTGGCGAGGGCCGTGGAGCCAGCCCCGCCGGCACCTGTGCCCCCTCCACCGCCGAACGAGCTGGAGGTAGGCGGGTGTCGGACCCCCGGGGGCATCCACGGAGACAGGTGCCCTCTGTCGAGGAGAATAACCGACGCGCGGGTCCCCTCTCGATTCAAGATCCCGGCGCTGGGGAAGTATGACGGGATAGGAGACCCGGGAAACCACGTGATGGACTACGAGGGCGACATGTCCTTTCAAGGAGCCGAAGATGACCTACTCTGCAGGGGCTTCTATTCGACCCTCAGGGGAGCGGCGAGAACCTGGTATCGCAGCCTACCCAGCCGCTCCATCGACAGCTTCGAGGAACTCACCCAGCTGTTCTGCAAACAGTTCATGGCAGGGCGACAGGTAATGCCCGATGCTGAACACTTGTTCAACATAGTGCAGGGCCCGGCCGAGCCGCTCCGACAGTTTATGCGCCGCTTCAACGCGGAACGGCTGAACGTGAACAGCCCCCCGACCTTGTCGTCCAAACGGCCCTAAAGAAAGGGTTGCGCCACAGAGGCATGAAGAAATCCCTGCACAACGATCCCCCAAAGGACCTCCCGGGGATCATGGCGAGGGCCGAGCGCTTTATGCTGACCGAGGAGACCTTGGCCATTGAGGCAGGAAAGGCCAGACGAGGGATCAAGCGCGGCAATAGCAAGCGCCGCAGCCCCGAAGGATACCGGACCGAGAAGAGGACGAGAAACAGGCAGCGAGGAGAGGGTACCAGGGACTCCATCCCAGACGCCGTCCTCGCTCAAGTACAGAAGGAAGAGCGCGCCGATCGCCCCCCACCGAAGACAAAAAGAGGGGGGAAGAGTGGGGAAAAGTACTGCAAATACCACAAGGACAATGGCCACGACACCGAAGACTGCTGGCACCTAAAGAAGGACATTGAGAAGCTGATGAGCCGAGGACACGCAAGAAATTTAGCTGACGAGCCGGCGCACGGAGAAGGAACCTCCATGCAGTAGGACAAGGGGAAGAAGATCAACACCGTCCAAGGACCCCTCCGCATCATAGAATGAGCAGGCGAGGCCCCTCCCCCCCAATCGCAGCCTAGACCGGAGGAGATTATCTAGGTTTACATCCCTCCGTCTAGCTTTATTCCCTGTTTTATTTCCTCCAAATGTACTAGTCCAATAGGACCCTCAAGAGTACAAATGCATTCCCTTTTATCTTTTCTTCGACGGAATCAACATTTCACTAAGGGTGCACAAGAGTGAAGACTGCCACCTCACCGGATGGGGGGGACAAAACCAGTCCCAGGACGAGGAGCTTGACCCCCCGCCGACCGACTCCTTCGCTCGTAAGTCTGGGGGGCAATCCCCCCCGACCAGCACGGACGCCGACCGGTCTTAAGCAGAGGAGCTTCACCCTCGCCGACCGATTCCTTCGCTTGTAAGTCGGGGGGATTTCCCCAAGCCAGCTCGGACGCCGACCGGTCCTAAGCCGAGGAGCTTTGCCCTCGCCGACCGACTCCTGCGCTCGTAAGTCAGGGGGCAATTCCCCCAGCCAGCGCGAACGCCGACTGGTCTTAAGCCGAGGAGCTTTACCCTCACCGACCGACTCCGCCGCTCGTGAGTCTGGAGGCAATTCCCCCAGCCAGCGCAAACGCCGACCGGTCCTAAACCGAGGAGCTTGACCCTCGCTGACCGTCTCCTCCGCTCGTAAGTCTGGGGGCAATTCCCCCAGCCAGCACAAATCCCGACAGGTCCTAAGCCGAGGAGCTTTGCCCTCACCGACCGTCTCCTCCGCTCGTAAATCTGGAGGCAATTCCCCCAGCCAGCTCGGGCGCCGACCGGTCCTAGGCCGAGGACGAAGCAACAAAGCAAAATACGCGAGAAGTTCGAGTAAGTCAATTTCATTTCCAACAATTAATCAAGGTACAAAAGTGTGTCTTATTTACAGGAAATCAAAGTGGAGAAACCTTCCTACAAACAATCCGCTCTCGGCGGACAACAAAGTTCGTCGCCTACAGAAACTAGTGTAACACCGGCAGAGCCAAACTTGTCGACCAAGAACCCAAATTTGCTGGCCAGAGCAAACATCCATGCAACCAGCAATTATTGGCTCCAAAGCAGGGAACCGGTAGCGAAGCCGAAGGAGATTGCGAGGTCAGGGATCCATTTCAAGTAGGCCGGGCCAAAGCGAAGCGGATGCTAAAAAATTTGAGGATAAAAACAAGGGTGGAAGGCCGGGAAGGACGACCTAAGGGGCCCGGGATCGGGAGGACGCGTCCTCATGCACCTCGCCCTGCTCGGAGCGAGGGGGATCGACAGGCGGAGGGGCTTGCCGGACGCGCTCCGCACAATCCCGGAAGGAAGACTGGACGACTTCGACGATCCGAGGGCCGATGAGGTCTTCGTATGTACCGAAGGCCCCCCTAAGAACCTCGAAGATCCTCTCCCCCAGGGTCCCGACGACGCCCCTCTCCACCTCCTCCGTAAACCGCTCCACCTGACGCCGATCCGACAGTTCCCTCTGAAGCTCCTCCCTCTCCAGGCAGAACGACTCCGCCGCTTCCTCTGCTGACTGTCGAGCGTCCTCCAACTTTCCCTGGAGGTCACCCACTCGTCCCTCCAGCTCGGCCACCCGGAGCTTGAGATGCCGAGACTCCATCTGGGCCTCCGTCATAGCTACCTCCGTCGCCCCGGCCCGCTCGTGGGCCCTCACAGAGGACTCCTCCAACTCCCTCAAACGGACGGCTCGACGCTGCAACTCGACAGCGAGCGTTGAACCCTGAAAGACGAGACATGAGCCAAGAAGAGAGCGAAAGGAAGGAAAGGACTACAAGATAGCCGAACCTGTTGAAGGGTCCAGACCAAGGAGTCCGACACCTTGTCGGCGGGGATCCTCTCGAGGAGGCTGCGGTCCCGGGGAAGGACGGAGCCCTCGGCAACCTGCTGGGCCAAGGCTCGGTCGACAAACACCGAACCCCCGGGGGTGACCTCGAGAGAAGCCGAGCTGCTCGCCAACATGGTTCCAATTCCCGGTAATGTAGGCGCAGACGCTGTGACGGGGGTGGTTGCCAGGGCCACCGGGAGATCCCCGGCGGTTGCCGCCGGAGGCACGGAGCACACCGGACTGGAGGGATCCATATCTTCCTTCCTCCTTTTCCCTCCGCGAGGCTCGGCAGGCGCCGAAGGGGAACGCTTCCGCCTCGCACCATCTCCACCCTCGGGGACGAGAGGGGGGACGCCAAGTGCAGGAGGGACTGCACCGGACTCGTCGTTACCCCCCGCCACTTGGGCTGGAGGGACGGACCCGGCCCTCGCGACCCCCCCGGGGAGGAGATCGCCAGAAGAAGAGGCGGGAGGCGCGGCCACCACCTTGCCCACGGAGGGCTCAGCTCGGCGCACCTCCTCTTCAACGGTCCGCCGAGGCGCCCTTCCAGAGGTACTGCCCCGGCTCCGAGCGGCTCCGCGACGGATCAGCTCGTCGACATCGCGGGTGAACTCGCGACCAGCCATTCCTGCAAGGGAAACCAAAATCAGGGTAAGCCACGGGGCAATACGGGACTGGAAAAGCGACCTACCCGGAGACCACAGGACGGCCTTCAGGAGTAGGTCGTCCAACAAAGACCAGATGGACTTCGCCTCCAAGGGGAGGGTCGACAGCAGCGCGACGGCTGCCTGATCAGCCTCGGAGAGGGCTAGCGTTGAACAAGGCCGGACCGACCCGCCCCAGCCTGTCAAAATTTGGGCACCCTCCAGGAAAACCACGAAGACGTAATCCGAGCTCCAATCCCCCGACCAGCGGGGTAGCCCGATCAGGCATTCCCTCCTCGAGCGGGCTCGGAGTTGCAGCCATGACCCTGGGCCGACCGTCTGGATCTGATAAAAGTAGAAGAGAAGGGGGAGAGACGGCTCCATACCACGGGTACAGCAGAGCACTACGAAGCCCGTCAGTACCGCAATCGAGCAGGGGGTGAACTGGCAAAGGGGCACCATGAGATACTCCATGACCTGGATGAAGAAGGGATTGAGTGGGAAACGAAGACCCAGGCGGAACATCTCGACGTAGACGCCGACTTCATTGCTCCTCGGAAGGCAGATCCGCTCGTCGATGAAGGGAACTCGAACATCGTACGGGTAGCAGAGGTACCTTTCCCGGATCTCTGCGGCCACTAGAGGAGGAGTCCCCGACGGTGTTCGGAGGATAACCGGGGGTACATTAAGCCGCACGGCAGCCGACGCCACATCATCACAGGCATAGTCCGGGAAGAGCTTCCCCTTCCCTTTATCTCGGAGGAGACGGCTCCCGGAGGAGGAACCTGATCCCACAAGTCGGGGCCCACCCCGCCTGGACTCGGGAGGATCCCTTGCCCCTTGGCCAGAACCACCTATCCTAAGAGCAGCCATAATAAGAGAAAGGAGTTACCTTTTTTGTTAATCTGGAGAAGACAAGGAAACGAAGGCGGCGGAAGACTCCGAGTCGTGGAAAGCCTAGAACAGAGGGAAGAGCGAGGAGGAAGTTGGGATCAACGCAGCCGGGGATCTTATATACCAGGCCCAGGGGCGAATTCGAAACGCCTGACAGGAACGCGTGGCAGGCCTCAAAGAGCCGGCGGCATTTCGAAATCGGCGCCAAAGGAAGTCCAATCGATCCGCCTCATCATAACCTTCATTTATGACCACGCCTCGACTGACGCGCCACTCGGAACCCCAGGAGTTACATCGGTCGAATCGAACCGGCCAAGGCCGATCGGCCCCACCGATGGGGGCAATTGATACGACTATTTTACTGAAGCCCAACAGCATGGGCCCAAAGGCGCAGCCCACCGAACGAAGCCCGTCTGCGAGAACAGGCCCGCCCGACAAAGCCCCTTAGAGGGCCCCCGAACGACGATCCAACCCGGTCCCGGAAACACGCAAGTCACTCGCCCACTCCAGCGATAACCGCTCCCCCGGTCCCGCGACCACTTAATGGCGATAATGGGGAGGTGCTGGCATGGCGCAGGGAACGGCGATAGGGAGGCGGATTGAGGGGGCACGATCGGGGGCGGATGAGGGACGTGAGTCGTGGACAGTCATGACGGGAGGTCGATAAAAGGGCTAGGAGGACGACAGGGCAGGGTATAGCATCTCAGGTAACTAAAACCTAAGGTACTCCATCAACGACCTAGTTTCCCCATTCCATCACCTTCC
>JAULAV010006631.1:0-50000 GCA_030789695.1 Scilla litardierei | reverse complement strand
ATTAGATATCGACTTAGGTAAAGTCCTGAGACTTTATGCAAGGTCAAACGGGTATCGAGATGAGTATCTCGATCATGGAGAAACGTTTGACCGTCTGTAGCATAAGTCTGAAATGGTTCGTGGTCAAAGATATTTCGAGACAAGGATATCGAAACATCGGATAGACCATTGTGTCTTAGTCTTCACCGTTTGGCGGTGGCGATGATCTCATGATCGCTTGACTTGGCGAAGTCGAAGACGAGACACAGGTGCTCATTAGAATGAGTTCACTGAACGATCCACTAGAGTTATCATATGGTTATATTGACCAATCTGTCTGTGATAACTCTGAGTGATGATAGGATAGTTGGTCTTTTGACTTGAGGTCATTTTGACGGACCTGTGCGTGAACGGTGCCACTTAGATCAACTGACCTAGCTTCGAGGCAAGGCCTGTCGAAAGGTCTTTTGATTGGGTGTCACTTGAAACGTACGAGGCGAGTAATGACCAAGAGAGGATTCGTCTCTCCCGGTCAATGGGAGTTAGTGTCGTAGAGTTAGTTCGGTCTTTAGTAAAAACTCTGCGCAGAGTATGTTGGAAGAAGTCCAACATTAGTTGACTAAAGATTGATCGAAACTAACCGGAGTCAAGTTATTGGGGTTGACAGTTTGACCGTACCCCAGACTTGATCTACACGACATAGTTAAGACGAAAAGACGGCAACTACGGAATTCATCACGGAAACAGTCAGGTGGTCCCGACAATACTCATGTCATTGAGTCAACCACATAATGATGATTCCTGAAGCAGGGACGGCAACCACTGCTCGTGGTCACTGCCGTATAGGGCTTCGAGCCCAACCTGTTGTAAGGGTCAGGCTGTAGGGTCTCACACAGAGTGCAACGCTTCGTCTAGTAATAGGTAGAAAATAGTTAGGGAGAATATTTGCATTTGATGCAAAAGAAGAGATAATTGCATTTTAAGCTTAGATAGGGACTATTTTGCATTTGATGCAAAAGCGATTAAATGTGTATTAAATTGTTTAATACAATATTTAATAATATATAAACGCAAGGAAAAGTTCACGGGTAAGACGGGAATGTCCCGGTCTAGACCTTGGTTCGAACGGCGTCCAAATCAGACGCCGGATGACCAAGAAAAAGCCAAAACAACCCAAAATATCAGACCCAGGCAGAACAGGCTGCCTGGGCTAGCCCAGGCGCTTCCTGGGCTAAGCCCAGGCTCGGCCTGGGCTAGCCAGGCACGGCCTGGGCTAGCCCAGGCGCCTGGGCAGAGCCCAGGCGCGGGCCTGGGCGCGCCCAGGCGCCTGGGCGAGCCCAGGCGCGGCCTGGGCTCTGCCCAGGCTGGTCTGCGCGCGCAGGTCAAGTCAGTGGGGCCCACTGGTGGGCCCCACACGCCTAGGGTTGCGAACCCTAGGCAGAATTCCTTGACGGCTGCAGTTTTGTGTTTTGGGTGGCTTTGGGCTGATCTTTGGACACTCAATTGGAGGGTCAAACGACCTCCGATTGACGAACCGTTTTTTCCTATGCGTTCACCGTTGAACGCTTGTCGTATTGATAGGTTGTATCAATCCTGAAGCTCAACGGTGAGTGAGTTAAAATTCACGGAAGTTTGCACTTTGTGAAGTGCAAACTAACTTGATTTAATTAACTCTAATTTTTAGTCCCACATCGGAAATTGAGTAGAGGGGTGGGGTCAGCCGCCTATATAAATAGGGGTCTGCCCCCTTCCTCTAAACTCGTCCCAAGCTCTAGATTTGAGCGGCTCTCGTAAATGTTGGAGCACGCTCGGATCTAGGCTTAAAATTAATATTTCTCAATCTCCCTAAAATTTCTTCCTTACTCCTGCGGGCTCTAGCAAAGCCACAAAGGAGTTTGGATTCTGGATCCGAAATCAAGGCGGAGGTTTCACTCGCGTGAAACTTTCTTCGGCGGTTGGTTGGCTCGGCGGCACGGGGATTGATCACCTCGGGATGCGGAGCGGTTCGAGGAGCGGTTCGGGGAGCGGTTCAAGGAGCGGCTCGGCGTGGGACGGGAGCAGCTCGGAAGACGGCGCGGAACATCTCGCCTGCTCCAGGGCTGAGATTCCGGGTATGTGGTTAAAGTAGTTTATTAGCATTAGTTTAGTTTAATCGCAGTAGGCTAGATCCTTCTTGGGATGGTCAGACCCATCCCAAGTCGGCATAGATCTTGGCATAGGGTCTTGGACCTTAGGGCCAAGTTAAAATTGTTTTAACTTGCATGTTAATTTAGATTAACTGTTTTTCTTCCGCTGCTTTTGATTTTCCTGTCTATGTTCCGTCCGACTTAGGACGGGACTAGAGTTTTTATGCCCTAAGGGAACGCCCAATTCCCTACAGAAGGGCCCAGCGTCGACCTTCAATGTTGGATGGCGATCATCGATCTGCACCACAGGGAGTCGTTAGGGGGTCGGATCTGGGTTTCGACCCAAATCCCTTTCGATGCTTAAGTTAGTAGGGAACTTAAGAAAGAGAGTGGGCTTGGTGTAGCTGAGATCGACCCACGAAGGTTCGTCTCTAGACTGAGGACACAAGCTCGAATATAAGAATGATGAGAGTGAGAAGATAGAGCTCTATGTATTAGATCTCGTACCTTGAAGATGGAACCCTCCTCTCCATTTATAGACGTTCGGTGTCCCCTTGGATATGTTGGGGAGATAACGGTCGCCCATAATGGGCCACGATCCTCCCCCATTAATAGGAGTAAACGTTACCCACGTCCCCGAGGTTTTCGTGCCCGCCTTTAATCCCACATTCGTGTGAAGTGGACCGAACGATCAACTTGCCATTCGGGCTTTGACCGAGTCGATAGCGGGTTTCTTTGGTAGGCCTGGTGGGCCTTGGACATTGGTCGACTGAGACCCTCGAATGTCGGCCCAATGACTTAACAATGGCCCCCCATCGCACGACCTTGAAGGATCCATCCGCTGAGATCAAGCAATGTTACATCACATTTAATGGGGCGCGGCAGTCGAGAAAATAGCACTCGAGTTCTATGCACCAAAAACGCCCACCTCGTCGATTCGGATGATTTGTCGGTTCGAAATACAAGACATTCCGGTCCTTGGATCTTCGACACATGTTCCATCATGCGGTTGTTGCCTTGCCCTTATAAGACGGTTCCAGCAAATGAGTGAGAGAGTATTGTCTTCATTATCTCGATTTCGATTTTCCTTCTCCCGAAAGCAATGGCTTCGTCCACTGCCTCCGAAAAAATGTAGTTACCACCATTCAGAAGAATCAAAAAGGGGTCATGGAGCCGGGCTTTCTGGCGAATTTGAGGTCCAAGGTCAAGGCTAGCCAAATCGACGTTCTCCAGAAGAAATTTGTTCGTCTTGATTATCAAATCAGACTGCCTGGAAGGGACGAGAAGGGCTCATCGTTCCAGCGATCGGAAAGTAGGGGTCTATGTCATAGCCTTCGAACGGGGTCTTAGATTTCCTATGCATCCCTTCTTGCGGTACTTCTTGTGTACCCCGAACATCTCCCTCTGCCAGTTGATGCCGAACGGTATTGGTATGTTGATGGGCTTCATAGTCTTGTGTGTGACAAAGGGTATCGAGCCATCCTTGCGTCAGTTCAACCACTTCTTCTGGATCCCACCCCTTGAGATCCCAGGGTGGTATACGATAATTGCTCATTGGGGGAGGAAGCTGCATGAAGCTCTTCCCACCTCCAACCCCAAGTGGAAAGACGAGTTTGTGTTTGTGGTCTTTTAGGGGGGAGGCAAGGTTTTGCACCAGTTGGGGCGCCCCTGATTTGGGGCCAGCCGAGGATAAGACACTGACGATCGAGGAGAAGAAATCCACCGACACTCTAAAGAATCTTCCAGAGGGCATGAGGTCGGTCAAGTGGCTATAGTCGGACGATGTGTTGCGTCGGACCGTGTGGACGAAAGGTTAGTTCGACCTTGCTCCCCAACTGTTCGACCCTCGTCACTCGAACTAACTTGTTTGTTGCTCTAGCAGGGATGACCAGTGCGGATTATCAGGTAGATTCCACACTGAAGGATGCGGTCGAGGCTTCCATCAAAGAGGCGGCGGCAAAAATGTTGTCGCCCCAGGCACCGACCGAATCGAGACCTTTGACCCAGCCATCCGGAGATCGGCCCATGGTCGTTAAAGGGATCGCCCAAGAGGCTCGCCCTTAACAAAAGAAGAAGAAAGGATCCTCCTCCGAGTTTGAGGTGGTTGCACTGGAGGGAGGCAAGAAATGGTGTAGGATTCTTCTCAGCGACTTGGAGCCATCTAGGTCAAACGCAACCACTGAGCAAGCCTTCCGATCAGGGAGTGATGCATTCCATGAGGAAAGTACGAGGGAGACTCCGATTCCGTCGGATCTCTGCACGTATCAGGACTCCTGGCCTTGGGGAGTACCGATCGATATTGTTGGAGGGTCGATCTTCTCAGGCCCCCTTCAACTGTTTCAAAGAGGATCTTGTCAGGACGAGATTTTCATTGAGACTTGGGGATTTCGCCCTTCTCGATTGTGGGGCCGCTTCCTACATCGTCGAGAATGCGACCTTTCCACGGGACAGGGCGGTCGTGGAGAGGGTTGACTACGATCGGCTTGTGTCGTAGCCGTTCATGCTTGCATCCAGGTAATTTTCAACTGGGCCTCTATCGATGTTAACATCTGCAAACAAGCTGACCATCGATCGTTGGCATGCAGGCTCTTGTGGCGACCATGGCGTTGCGTCGCCGAGCTTTCGGTGGTGGCCGACCAAGGTGTCACCCTGGAGGCCATCAAGTCGAGGTTGAGAAGTCTCAGGCTGAGCTAGAAAAGATCAGCCAACTCTCCGAGACGAGGTCGCTAGTTTTTCAGAGACTCGAGCACGTACTAGGCGAGTCTCGTAGGAGGGAGGCTGAGCAAATCGCCTTGAGTGAGCGGGCGAAAGATGCTCTGCTGGAGGAGAGAGTCGAAGCCAACGTCATTACGGAGAAGGCGATCCAGGATTTCACGGATGCGTTTTTTTGACTTTGACGAGCTATATAAGTAGGGCTACAAGCGATGCCAGTTAGAAATGAAGAACCGATTCCTTGACCATTCCACGGAGATTGACGAGATCCCGATGATATTTTTGGATCTCGGTGACGATGATTCTAGAAAAGGTGATGAAGAGTCGAGCCGAGGCATGGAGGAGATAGCTCCCCTGAACAAGGCTACCGCCATGGCCGACGATGAAGCAAGAGCGGATGCTACGGGGTAGCTAGAGCCCACGGCCGTGTTGGAGGGGGATCAGGGGTCTGAATGGCCATTATAAGAATTGGCCTGCCTGATGTAAATTTTTGAATATATGGGAGGTAATGCATATGAAAACAATATTTAGTAATGACGAGTGTCAGAAAAATTGGCATGTGTATTCTCATATGCCATTGCTTCTTTTTGTTTGATGTCGCTCTCGCCACGTGGTGGTCTCAGTGCCTGATGGTCCCTTTCGATGGGTTATGCGCTGCTTCAGGATGATCAAGGGTAAACCATCGAACCACATTTAGGATTTGGCCATCATGTTCCATGGAGAATGAGAGATCTACCCGATTCATGGCCCCTTAGACTTACGGCTGACGACCGTTTAGGAGTGTCGTTCAGTAGCGAAGGGGTGGCCCCATCGACTTACGATTGACGATTGTTCGAGAGTCGTTCAGTAGCAAAGGGGTGGCCCCTTTGACTTATGGCTGATGCTCGTTCAAGAGTCGTTCAGTAGCGAAGGGATGGTCCCTTCAACTTACGGCTGACGACTGTTCGAGAGTCGTTCAGTAGCGAAGGGGTGTCCCCTTAAACTTATGGCTGACGCTCGTTCGAGAGTCGTTCAAAAGCGAAGGGGTGGCCCCTTCGACTTATGGATGATGCTCGTTTGAGAGTCGTTTAGTAGCAAAGGGGTGGTCCCTTCGACTTACGGCTGACGTCCATTCGAGAGTCGTTCAGTAGCGAAGGGTGGCCCCTTCGACTTATGGCGACGCTCGTTCGAGAGTCATTCAGTAGCGAAGGGGTGGCCCCTTCGACTTATGGCTGATGCTCGTTCGAGAGTCGTTCAGTAGCGACTGGGTGGTCCCTTCGACTTACGGCTAAAGACCATTTTAGAGTCGTTCAGTAGCGAAGGGGTGGTCCCTTTGACTTATGACTGACAAACGTTCGAGAGTCGTTCAATAGTGAAGGGGTGGCCCCTTCGACTTATGGCCGACGCTCGTTTGAGAGTCGTTCAGTAGCGAAGGGGTGGCCCCTTCAAATTATGGCTCACGCTCGTTCAGAGTCGTTTAGTAGCAAAGGGGTAGTCTCTTCGACTTACGGCTGACGACTGTTCGAGAGTCGTTCAGTAGCAAAGGGTGACGCGTCGCAAAAAGATGCGCACTACTCCCAAGGATAGGAGATCGTCAAGTAGTAATTCATGGTGAGCCCAGGGTCGTATCACAGGGACAATTCATATGCGTTCATTCTATCTTCAGGTCAACAAAGATGTGAGAGGGTGAAAGAAAAAACTACCTTTCAAAGGAGATGATTTGGACCGAAGGGTGTGTGTGCGATGGTTACCAAAAAGAACAAGAAATAAACATGCAAAATAAATATTGGGATGCAAATGAGAAGAGTGTGTGTTGATTGTGGTTTCATTAGGGAATATGGCTTAGCTATTCAATCTCCAATTGATGACTCAACTCCACATCCATGTCAAGGTATGTGAAATCGGAAGATTTTCCTATTGGGAATAAAACCAAACACGTTTAGCTCAATTGTGAGGCTTTCAGGCCACACAACCAGATGATGTTATCTTTGAGCTTAAATCAACGTGTTAGCATCAAGTGCAATTATTGGATTGATGATTTCAAGTATAAAGCGTAATTAGTTAAACCTCTCGGTTCAACACCTTGCAGGCCCCTCTACGGGTATATGCACATAGATAATGCCTCGGGGCATATCATCCTCATTGGATCCCTCTACGGGTTATGATGATGAAAATGATGTGAAATAAATCAATGCAATAGTTACACAATCCTATGCCATGGATAATTGAAAGCTAATCATACAAATCCTAACTACATTACAATCCAACACACAAAGTGATTAGCTACATATGAGAGCAAAAATATTCATCATTGCATTCATATTCATAAGTTCATACATAGAGAATGAGACAAAATGAAATACAAGAAAATGGCTAAGAAAGATATCACCAAATAGAAGCTCTTCTCCTCCTCTATCAGATCCCAGAAAATGGGGGCAGGAATCTCCCAAAAACTATACAAAATCCTAATCTAAAACTAAGAGAGAAAACCATAAAAATGGAAAGTATTTGAAGCTAATGGTGGGAGCTCCCTTAATTACAGCTGAATAATGGGATTTTATACCCCCTAAGGTTCACATCTCATCCCTCCAAAATATCATCCAACAGCCTACAACGACTGGAGAGAAATCAGGTTAAGAAAAACTTGTTTCTCGTAACCCAGGATTTGGGTGAAAACCCCCGATCAGTCGACTGCTGAACAAACGGTAGTCGACTGATGACATGCGGCTCTCATTGCTTCCAAAGGGAGACATGCGACTGTCATAAAAATCACAGTCGCCTGTGCAATCCACAGGTGACTGTCTTTCATTCTTTAGCCTCATGCTGCAGAAGTGTCAAAATAACAGAGAGTCGGCTCCTATTGCTCCCTCGGGCATCTGGAAAATTAGTTGACTGATGCGAAAATGACAGGCAACTGTACAATATTACAGTCGACTGTCAATCCTCTTGCAGGCGACTGTCATTTGGATTCAGCTTCTCTAGCTCCAGTTCCCTAAAGGCAGGCGACTACTGTTGTTTGGGTAGTCGACTATTGGGATACCCATGCGACTGTCATTCCTTCTACATGTGCCTGGTTTGTCCTCTTCTTCTTGAGTTGATTTAGTCCCCTTCGGGACACCTGAAAAATCCAGAAAAATCTCTAAAAATATAGTAGACATTTATAATACTTCAGGAAGTGAAATTGTGCCAAAATAAAATCATATGCTCACAAATGATGAATTAATGTAAATGTAGTTAAGAGAGCATGATTCAATGAGTTATATGCTGCACAAGAGGGAATAACTATGTGGCTAAAATATACAATATTCAATCATAATCACACCACAACTAGCTTTTTGCTAGTCTCTGGCAAAACTAGCTATCAATTCCAAAACACAAATAACTTTTTCCATGGATTGTTGGTATGTCTCAAATGTGTTGAAGAACGATATAGAATGGTAAAACTTTCAGGTCTATGCACTCATCCCTAAAGCCTTATTCTCAATTTTCATACACATCCCTACAATCCACCTCTAAGCTTTGCAAAGTCTTAGGATTTGACAATCTTATGGTAAAAATCTTGAAATTCTCAAGCTTGTGGCACATAAACACTAAATCCTTTTAAAGCTTATGATAATGAGTTGTGGTTCAATTTCATGCGTTTACTCAAATATCATGGTAAATTTTTTCCTTATTCAAAGTACCATGGCAAAAGTTTATGCATTATTCAAATGCGCACAAGTGCACTTATTATTATAGGATTTGATAGCATTCATTTGAGCAACTCCAAAAATCAATTCACTCTATAGGGATTGATGGGTATGAACTTAGCTTGAATTTTTAAAACTTCTAACACCTAACCACTTGGTTGCAAAAACTAAGGCCTTTACATCCCAAAGGGGTCTCATATGGGTAGTAGAAATCTTGAGCGTCTAGCTGAGGGGTTGAGTGCAAAACCAACGAAAAGACGTTAAATTGCCCTAACACATAGAGTACAACACACAAAAGGATGCCACAATCCATTTCAAAAGTAGATGTCAAACATGGTGTTTCGGAAAATCTCACTATATTGATATTAGAGGACTAAGCAAAACGCTAATATGGAATGGAGAGAGACAAAAACCATACTTTTTGGGTGATAATATTCAAAGATGAAAATTTTCAATTTATCTCATTTATTCTATATATATACGAAAAACTAAAACTTTTTTAAAACTTCGCATATCCTAATCACAACCCCCAACTTGAAATGGACATTGTCCTCAATGTTTGGAAAGGGGATAAGAAATATGGACAATTACTAGGGTATGCGAAAGTAAAGATATTAAATTAAAGATTTATTTATAGCTAGTTATACTAAGTGATGGAAGGAATACACCTTGTTGTTATCACTCAGAAGTGAGTCCATAATCCGCATGGTGTTCCTCCCCAAGCCAAAGCTTTGGATGGTACTTAAAACCTTGCTCGGATCGAATGGAAAACTCCAATTCTCAAGCTCCTTCAAGATCTTCAGAAATGCTCCACAAGCCATGAGCAAAATGGCGTAAAGATTAGTGGAGTCTTCCAGCAATGGCCCATCTAAATGGTGCTTGTAATTTGTGGCCAACCCATCCATCTTATTGGCTTCCGGAAATGGTTGAATTCTTGAAATTTTTGGTCTATAGCTCTCTCCTCCCAAATGGGATCAACTGTATTGGAGAGCACATCAATTAAGCTTCTTTTGCCAAGGTAATGGATATCTCCAATCTACTGCAAAAAGGGAATATGATCAACATTTGCAACAAGAGAGTCAAAATTATTCACGGAATGTTCATGAATAAGCTCAAAATTTTCATCCTTAAAAATGTGTACCATGTTTACCTCACTCTCCTCCATTTCTTTTGGCAAATGACATTTATTAAAAATATTCAAGTCTATGGTCATGTTACCGAAAGAGATCTAAAGTTGGCCAAATCCTACAATTAATGATGGCATCACAGGTGGCGAGGAATGGCCTTCCTAAGATAATGGAGAGAGGAGCAACAATTTGGGGTCCTTGAATATCTAAAACTATGAAGTCCACGGGGAAATAAAATTTGTCCACTTGGACAAGAACGTCCTCAACACAACCCCTAGGAATTTTCATAGATTTATCAGCAAGTTGGAGAATGATGGGCGTGGCCTTCAATTCTCTAAGACCCAATTGCTTGTAAACAAGGAATGGCAACAAATTAATACTAGATGCAAGATCAAGGACAGCTTGCTCGATTTTTGTAGTGCCAATGGTACAACGAATAGTGGTTGAGCCTGGATCCTTGAATTTGGGTGGGGTATCCTGATGAAAAATTGAGCTAACCTGCTGTGTAATGAAAGCCTTTTTCTTAGAACTTAGTTTTCTTTTTATAGTGCAAAGGTCCTTAATAAATTTAGCATAAGCAGGTACTTGGTTAATATCATCGAGAAATGGTATATTAATATGAAATTTTTGAAAAATTTCTCGAATTTCGTCTTGGCACTTATCTTTATTTGGAGGAAGGAGCCTATGTGGGTATGGTGCTTGAGGGGTATCAGCATCGGACTCTTCAATTCTCGGTGTCGTTGACTTTATACCTTTGCTTGAATTCTCCTCGGGCACCTCATGTTGGACATGCTCCTCACTCTCCACCTCAATCTCGGGCGTGACAAACAGATGATTTGGCTTGTTAATTTCTCTTCCACTTCGTAGCGTGGTAACCGCATGGTAATAGCATTTCATGAAAGAGAAGATTGGCTAACATTTGGGTCAAAAATTGATTGTGAAATGAATTTACCCTTTTCTAATGTAGTCGTCAAGCTCGCAACATTCTCTGTGAGTTGTTGAATTTGTTGTTGTTGCAATTGTTGGAAGTTCATCATTTATTGGAGTGTGGCAATGAGTGATTGCAAATGTGTTTGGTTGTCATGTTCCACTTGGCTTTGTTGATCAACCATGTTCACCGCCATCAAATTGATCTCTTGAATTCTTCTCGTTACTTTATTTGCTACTCGCTCCTCAAGTGATTCAACACCATTCATCGTGTTTACCTCGGTTTCATGGTTGGAACCACCCCCCAACTTCGCATGTGCTCCACCATCTCTTCGAGATATTACCAAGCATCACTTGGTGTTTTATCACAGAACGAACCATTGCACATCATCTCCATTTGTTGTTTTGATGATGGAAGAAGTCCATCATAAAAGAAGGCAATAGTTCGGCATTGATCAAAACCGTGATGTTGGCCTTCCAAAAGTAAATTTTTGAATCTTTCCCACGCTTGGTCAAATGTTTCATTATCGCATTGGTTGAAGTTCATGATTTGCTTCTTCAAGGTTTGAGTCTTGCACAATGGAAAAAATTTCTTTAGGAATTCGGATTGTAACTCAGACCAAGTAGAAATAGATCTAGGCTTTAGAGCGTTCAACCAATGTTTAGCCTTATCTTTTAGAGAAAATGGAAAAAGTTTAAGATATACTGCATCGGGACTAATTTTTCCATTTAGGCATATGGAATACACCTCAGTAAAAGTTCTCAAGTGTTCATAAGGGTGCTCATTTTCCAAACCGTGGTAAATAGGTAAGAGTTGAATTGTTTTCGGTTTAATCTCAAATGAGTGAGAATCGAGTCTTAATATAATACAAGAATCAGAAATACTCATAGGTGGCATATATGTGTCTCTCAATGTCATGTTTGTGCCACGTGAAGTGTTATTGTTGTTGTTGTCGGCCATTTTTTAAGGTCGATAAAGCAAAAGATAAAATAAAAGTGGATATACAAAGAATATTCACAAGAAAGTTGGAAGAATCTCACCAACTACCCAAGTAACCCAAAGTTAGTATAAAATGCAAAACCGTTGTCCCCGACAACGGCGTCAAAAACTTGACGCGTCGCAAAAAGATGCGCACTACTCCCAAGGATAGGAGGTCGTCAAGTAGTAATTCCTGGTGGGCCCAGAGTCGCATCACATGGACAATTCGTATGTGTTCATGCTATCTTCGGGTCAACAAAGATGTGAGAGTGTGGAAGACAAAACCACCTTTCGAAGGCGATGATTTGGATCAAAGGGTGTGTGTGATGGTTACCAAAAAGAACAAGAAATAAACAGGCAAAATAAATATTGGGATGCAAATGAGAAGAGTGTGTGTTGATTGTGGTTTCATTAGGGAATATGGCTTAGTTATTCAATCTCCAATTGATGACTCAACTCCACATCCATGTCAAGGTATGTGAAATCGGAAGATTTCCTTATTGGGAATAAAACCAAACACGTTTAGCTCAATTGTGAGGCTTTCAGGCCACACAACCGGATGGTGTTATCTTTGAGCTCAAATCAACGTGTTAGCATCAAGTGCAATTATTGGATTAATGATTTCAAGTATAAAGCGTAATTAGTTAAACCTTGCGGTTCAACACCTTGCAGGCCCCTCTACGGGTATATGCACATAGATAATGCCTCGCGGCGTATCATCCTCATTGGATCCCTCTACGGGTAATGCATGATGAAAATGATGTGAAATCAATCAATGCAATAGCTACACAATCCTATGCCATGGACAATTGAAAGATAATCATACAAATCCTAGCTACATCACAATCCAACACACAAAGTGATTAGCTACGCATGAGAGCAAAAATATTCACCATTGCATTCATATTCATAAGTTCATACATAGAGAATGTGACAAAATGAAATACAAGACAATGGCTAAGAAAGATATCATCAAATAGAAGCTCTTCTCCTCCTCTATCAGATCCCAGAAAATGGGGGCAGAAATCTCCCAAAAACTATACAAAATCCTAATCTAAAACTAAGAGAGAAAACCGTAAAAATGGAAAGTATTTGAAGCTAATGGTGGGAGATCCCTTAATTACAGCTGAATAATGGGGTTTTATACCCCTAGGGTTCACATCTCATCCCTCCAAAATATCATCCAACGACCCACATCGACTGGAGAGAAATCGGGTTAAGAAAACCCCGTTTCTCGCAACCCAGGATTTGGGCGAAAAACCCCGATCAGTCGACTGCTGAACAAGCGGCAGTTAACTGATGACAGGTGACTCTCATTGCTTCCAAAGGGAGACATGCGACTGTCTTAAAAATCACAGTTGCCTCTGCAATCCACAGGCGACTGCCTTTTGTTCTTCGGTCTCCTATTACAGAAGTGTCAAAATAACATAAAGTCGGCTCTTTTTGCTCCTTCAGGCATCAGGAAAATCATTCGACTGATGCGAAAATGACAGGCTACTGTACAATATTACAGTCGAATGTCAATCCTCTTGTATGCGATTGTCATTTGGCTTCAGCTTCTCCAGCTCCAGTTCCCTAAAGGCAGGCGACTACTGTTGTTTGGGCAGTCAACTGTTGGGTTGCCCAGGGGACAGTCATTCCTTCTACAAGCGCCTGTTTTGCACTCCTCTTCTTGAGTTGATTTAGTCCCCTTCAGGACACCTGAAAAATCTAGAAAAATCTCTAAAAATATAGTAGACATTTATAATGCTTAGGAAAGTGAAATTGTGCTAAAATAAAATCATATGCTCACAAATGATGAATTAAAATAAATGTAGTTAAGAGAGCATGATTCAATGAGTTATATGCACAAGAGAGAATGATTATGGGGCTAAAATATACAATATTCAATCATAATTAAAGGGGGTGGCCCTTTTCGACTTATGGCTAATGCTTGTTCGAGAGTCGTTCAGTAGCGAAAGGGTTCGACTTACGATTGACGCTCGTTCAAGAGTCGTTCAGTAGCGAAGGGATGGCCCCTTCGACTTATGGCCGACGCTCGTTCGAGAGTCGTTCAGTAGTGAAGCGGTGGCCCCTTCGACTTACGGCTGACGACCGTTCAAGAGTCGTTCAGTAGCGAAGGGGTGGCCCCTTCGACTTATGGCCGACGCTCGTTCGAGAGTCGTTCAGTAGCGAAGGGGTTGTCCCTTCAACTTACGGCTGACGACTGTTCGAGAGTCGTTCAGTAACGAATGGGTGACCACTTCGACTTGTGGCTGGTGCCCGTTCAAGAGTCTTACAATAGCGAAGGGGTGGTCCCTTCGACTTACGGCTGACGACCGTTCGAGAGTCGTTCATTAGCGAAGGGGTGGTCCCTTCGACTTACGGCTAACGATCGTTCGAGAGTCGTTCAGTAGAGAAGGGGTGGCCCTTTCGACTTATGGCTGATGGGTTCGAGAGTCGTTCAGTAGCGTAGGGGTGGCCACTTCGACGTATGACTGACGCTCGTTCGAGAGTCATTCAGTAGCAAAGGGGTGGTCCCTTCGATTTACGACTGATGCTCATTTGAGAGTCGTTCAGGAGCGAAGGTGTGGTCGCTTCGACTTACGGCTGACGCTTATTTGAGAGTCATTCAGTAGCGAAGGGGTGGCCCTAGCGAAGGTATGGTCCCTTCGACTTACGGCTGACGCTTGTTTGAGAGTCGTTCAGTAGTGAAGGGGTGGCCCCTTCGATTTACGGCTGACGCTCATTCGAGATTCGTTCAGTAGCGAAAGGGTGGCCCCTTCGACTTATGGCTGACGCTCGTTTATAATATCGTTAGTTCGGTTTTCCCAACACCTCTTGAGGATCGGGCCCTTTTTCAAGGGGAGTTCTTGATTAGGTAATCTCTACAAACTTTATGAAGGCTCAAAGAGGCGAAGCTTTATTCGATAAAGGAAAACATGCTTTATTAAAAGGAAAACGGAAAAGACGTATAGGAGTTTTCCGATCGACATCGGAGCTCTTGTCGTCCATCTTTATTCGCCAGGTGGTTTGGGTGGTCCATCAGTCGACCACCTTGGTGATAAGTGATCCTGTCATCTTGCCCTTCTGATTCAAGGATCCTTCGTTGTTAGGTGGATCGCTGGCCGGGCCTTTGGGGTGTCCTCATTTGACTAGGGCATCGATCTCCTTTTTAAGAGTTCAATAGTCATTTGTGTCGTGCCCATAGTCATTGTAGTACTTGCAAAATTTGAGGTCGTCCCTCTTCTCGTATTTGCCTTTCTTTGCAACATCTTGTATCAGCTCTTCTTTAGGGGCATAGGCGAGGACTTCTGTCTTAGGGACGGCGGGCTTAGCGTAGGTAGGACGATCCTTACTTTGAGGGCTCCTCTCCCTGGGCCTCTTGTCTCGGGACTCCTGACGGGGGGTTTCCAAGTTTGATCTCTCTCGCCTTGTGTCTCTGCGGTGGGAGGGGGTGCTCTTTGCATTGGCTCCGACCGGCTCTTCTGCCTCCTCAGAGGAAGCTAACCGATCTGTTATGTTGAGCATTTCTGCAACGGTATTAGGGGGAACTGGTGAAGAGCCCTCCTCAGGTGCTTGTTTCTGACCGCCTGGGTGAGCACCGCTATGATGGTCACGTCCGGCGTCTCTTCTACATCGAGCCTTTCATCGTTGAATCTAGAGATGAAGGCACAGATTGACTCATTCTCGTTCTGTTTGAGCGAGAAGAGGTGGGACGACCTCTTCTTGGGTCGTCATCTGGCGACAAATTGCTTGCAGAATATTTCTGCTAGCTCGTCGAATGACCGATGCAGCAGCGGGGTAGCCCTTCGTACTAGCTTTATGTCCTTTTGGTCAGGGTGGCGTTGAAAGCTCTACAAATGTATGGCTCGTCGGCCCCGTGGAGTAGCATGACATTCAAATACTTTGGAATGTGTGACCATGGGTCGCCTCTGCCATCATAAGCTGGTAGGGCCGGGAGCTTGAATTTGGAGTGAAAAGGAGTGGAGAGGATATTCTCCTTCAAGGGAGTCTTTCGAGTAGCGTATTAGACCAGCACAGATCTTCCCGCTCCGGTTTGCGAGAAATTGGCCTCGGGGGATCGATTCAGGATCTCTTCCCCTCTCGCGAATCCACCTCAGGGTTTAGTGGGTTATAACCTAGAGGAGCTCCGTACATTACCTGATCCAGGATGTTGCGGGTTGCCGCCAGGTAATTGCAGTGGGTGGGCTCCTGCTGGAGTACGAAAGCTCGATCTTCGACCCCGCTCTATTGTATTAGTGGGCCGCGGGGTCGTACCGTCGAGGTTAGTCTCTGCCCTTGGGTCCCCCAGAACCCATAGGTATGTTGAGCCCCTCGTTGGCATCAGGTACGGATTCGGAGGAGGAGGCGATTCATTTACGGGGGATGGGCTCCCCATGTTCTGGCATACGAAGGCCGCCAATGCGCATAAGCTCCTATCGACCTGCGCAGTGAATTGGTTGAATTCTCTTCGAGTTACCCCGGGCTCATTTGCCTCCTCCGTTGGTCGAGGCGAGGGTGTTGTGGAGTCCACGGTGTCCTCCAACAAGACACTGTTTGCTCTTGGCTTCTCCTTCAGACATTCGATCTGTCCAGCGTTGCTGGGTCCAGCTATCATAGCTTATGGATTGCTTTGGGATGTCAAGCTGGTTAACATTTTCCACAGACGGCACCAAACTGTTAAGGCCAAAATTGACCAGGACAGTTGTCAGGCTGACGGAGACTCATAACGCTGAGCTGGAGCCTTGTCAGCGGTTGAGGTGTGACCCTTGGTAGGAAGAACCAGGTCGGATGTTGGTAATTGGAGGTGATACGACCTTCGATCGACCTACGAGCGGCCGTTGGATCGATCATTCGAGGCTGAAGGACCCAATACCGACTTTCGATGTTGGATGGCGATCATCGATCTGCACCACAGGGAGTCGTTAGGGGGTGTTGGATCTAGGTTCCGACCCAAATCCCCTCCGATACTTAAGTTAGTAGGAAACTTAATGAAGAGAGGGAGCTTGGTGTAGCTGAGATCGACCCACGGAGTTTCGTCTCTAGACTGACGACACAAGCTCGAATATAAGAATGATGAGAGTGAGAAGATAGAGTTCTATGTATTAAATCGCGTGCCTTGAAGATGGAACCCTCCTCTCCATTTATAGACGTTCGAGGTCCCCTTGGATACGTTAGGGAGATAACGGTCACCCATAATGGGCCACGATCCTCCCCCATTAATAGGAGTAAACGTTACACACATCCCCGAGGTTTTCGAGCCCGCCTTTAATCCCATGTTCGTGTGAAGTGGACCCAACAGTCAACTGGCCATTCGGGCTTTGACCGAGTCAATAGCGGGTTTCTTTTGTGGGCCTGGTGGACCTTGGACATTGGTCGATCAAGTCCCTCAAATGCCGACCCAATGACTTAACACTTGGTATCTGCTCCCCACAAAGTAGTTGGCCACCCGTTCGAGGTCCAACCTCTGAAGAAACTCTAGGTCCCTGGGGAGAATCGAGTTCTTCACTAATCGAGCAGTCATCCCAAAGTCCAACAGGGCCTACTCATCCCTTCCAACGAAGAAGGGAGGTTGGTAAGGGTCACCTCGTACATGCCCTGGGGAGCGAGTGAAAGTTGATTGAGCAGTAAAGCTCGATCAAAATCCGCAGGGATCGGGCCGACCAGAGGGACGTGTGACATAATACTGCCCAGGGCCATCGATCCAGAAGGGGCGTCACGGGAGCCTGAGACGAAGAAGAAGTCTCAATCGCCCCCTGAGACTCGAGAGGGGCAGCCCACATACTCTTCTCCATTTGCGAAGGAAGAGGATCCTACTCCTCCACTTGCCTCCTTTTTCCTGGCTCCTCCTCCCCTTGGAAGGGCATCTCCCACTTCTGGCCGATAGCTTCGGTCGGCTCAGCGACATCAGCAGCGTTGATGTCAACCACCACTAGTGGCTCTGAGACCACAACGGAGGCAAGGGACGCAGCAGTCCAAACAGGGGCCTGGCTCGAGGCCTCCCTTGAGGGGGCACGGGAAGAGGGCCTCAAGGTCTGCCTAATCTCATCCTGCCTCAGAATAAGAGCTTTGGTTAACTGGGAGGGGAGATCAAGAGCTCGACCACTCAACACGAGCGCTTGACCTTTCAGCACGAGTGCTTGACCTTTCGGTGCTCTTCTTTTTCTTCCATTTCTCCCTCCAGACCCGATCCATTCTAGAGTCACCACTCCGGCAATTTCCGTTCGTCAAATCTGCAAACAATGGATATAATGTTAGTTCTTGGGTTTAAGACTAACGTTGTTTTGATGATGATCAATACATTATGTTAGTGTGCTAATCAATCTTATGTTTTAGTCTCAGTTTATCTTAATTATTATATGTTGATGAGACAAAGCATAATGCTAGAAGGATATTACAAGGGATATCTTAAAGACCTCCAAGAGTGATGGAGTGCTCAAGCTTGGATGAAGTCATGAAGATCATCTAATGAAGCCAAAGCTTGGAGCATGATGATGGATGGACATCTAGGAAAGCATTGCCAAAGCTTGGAGCTTGATGGGGGGAAGCTCTTAAAGGTGTGCCAAAGCTTGGAGATGATGTGGAGCATGAAGGTATAGTGAGCTTGAAGACTTAGACTCTAGGAGATGCAGTTTGTAATCCATGAAATTTCAATCACTTGCATTTCTATTTTTGAGTCTAGGATTATTGTAATGCCTTGATAGATGGTCATACTCTCATGCATATGCATTTCACCATCTTAGTGAGCCTTAGGATTATCATAGAATTCAACCCAATAGGTTCATCTAGCCTAAAGAATGAATTGGAGTCTCTGGCTCTCCTGCAGTCGCCTGCTGAAGGGTTTACAGTCGACTGGGTGATTTCCAGTCGCCTGTCGAGCCTTCTACAGTCGACTATGATGCATAGCTCAAGTCAACATTTCTATTGACTCTTCTTGAGTTTTTCGCATCAGTCGACTGATGTTCAATTTACAGTCGCCTGTGTTTCTACTGTCGCCTGTGAATTGGTCGACAGTCGACTGTGCGCTTCTTGTATTCTCTGGGCTTCATCCCAATTTGTAAGATAGTCGCCTATTGCTATTTTTACAGTCGCCTGTATATTTATAGTCGCCTGTGAAATGGCCATCAGTCGTCTGAAAGGCGTACGTGCGAAAAATACATCTCTCTTTGTTTTTCTTCCGTCCATGCAGCAGTCGCCTGATGAAGGTTATACAGTCGACTGTCTGTTTTACAGTCGCCTGTGTAGTCTTCTACAGTCGACTGTCCTGGCTCAGATTATAGCCATTGGGATTTTTTCTAGCAGTTGAACAGTCGACTGTCATTTGTTCATCAGTCGACTGTCTGTGCCGTAAACTGCCAAAATCTAGCCGTTGCAGATTTCTTCCCTTTGCGGTTTTGGCTGGTGTTGAGGGGTGGAACTCGCGTACAATAAATTTGTATTAGGGGGAACCAAGGGCACTGTGGTTATGTTAAGGAAGGGATTAGGGTAGGCTATTTGACAGGTGATTAGAGGGGTGATGCAGCTAAGCTTGTCGTTGGAGCAGACCACGGAATCGAATCCGACAGGATGCAGAGTAGGGGCCGAACTGCATAGGTTGAGGGTGAGCACGACTTGGTGATGACGAGCTAACCTGCGCAAGGAGAAACTCGTCAGAAAGGCCGGGTTGGGGTCCAACCCTTAGCCTCTCCGATGCCTAAGTCAGTAATAGGACTTAAAGCGGGGGCTAGGCACGCAGGTCGGACTGAGGGTGAGTCGACCGTACGTGACGAGCTATGAGTGGAAGAACAAAGATGTGGACGACCTTTGCTCTTGCCTCTTGTTTGTGAATAAGGAGATTGAGAGTGAATTTTCTCCCCTTCTCATCGTAAGAAGTGAGGGGGTATTTATACCTGAAGGGAGGCGGTTCGGTAGGGCTGACCTGGCATGCTGACCCGACGTGCTGAGCTGGCCCTGCTGTCAGCGGAAGCTTTGGACGAGGATGTCAGGAACAGGAGTGCCTGCCACGCTTTTGTTAGACGGTGCAGCGGTCCGGGGTTCTTTTGTCAGGGTGTCAGGGTGTCAGGGCCGAAAGCATTAAGTGTCAGGGGGCGCAACGGCCAGGGGGTGCTTTTGTCAGATGGTCGGGCGGCGATAGTGTCAGTAGTGTCCCTGTACTAGATTATTTGTCGTGTCCAATGTGCCAAAGATCAGTCACGTAGCTCGTCACCATAGCTCGGCCCCCTTAGCTCGGCCCGTCACCGTAGCTCGGCCCCCTTAGCTCGCCCCGTCCCCTTAGCTCGGCCCGTCACCGTAGCTCGGCCCGTCACCGTAGCTCGGCCCGCTTAGCTCGCCCCGTCCCCTTAGCTCGGCCCGTCACCGTAGCTCGGCCCCCTTAGCTCACCAGAGGTCGTCACTGGCTATCAGCGGCCGAGGCAGAGTGCGCCGTTCCCATAGTCGCGTCAGACTCTAGAATCGACAGGCGCCCTGTGGCCCTCTATCATTCGGGTGTGGAGCGCCCTGTCGCTGGGTCGACCGTCCTTCCAGAGGGAGGGACGAGCCGGCGGGGTATTTAGGCGGTCTGGGATGGAAGGTCGGACTATCACGATCTTTAGGTCGTAACAATTGCCCTCGTCATCCGGGCTCGAGTTGGAAGCCCGGCTCGACGCGGATGACGTATCATCTTCCCTCCTGGGAATAGCACGCTGGGTCTACCTACCCCGGAGTCTTTACTTGAGGGGGAACGAGCGCGTAGCTCGGCCCGTGCCCTTCTCTGGTTTGGGTGGCAGGGACAGATCCTGCCCCAGAGTCTTCGTAGGGGGAGGGAGGAGAAGCGTTTTAGGAGGCGAAGTGTAGCTCGACCGTGCCCTTTTTCGCCAGTTTTGGAGGCGAAGCGTTTTAGGCTTGCCTCAGAGGTCTTCAAGATCGTGGGTACAGAGCGGCCGAAGCCTCCCCCGCATTTTGCCCCTCCAGTTTGGGTGGCGAGCTGACGAGCTGCCATGGAGGTCTTCGAGATCGTGGGTACAGAGTGGCCAAAGCCTCCCCCGTATTTCCCCCTCCAGTTTGGGTGGCGAGCTGATGAGCTGCCCAAAGGTCTGCAAGATAGCGGGTACAGAGTGGCCAAAGCCTCCCCCGCATTTTGCCCCTCCAGTTTGGATGGCGAGCTGACGAGCTGCCCTGGAGGTCTTCAAGATCGTGGGTACATAGTGGCCAAAGCCCCCCCCCGCGCATTTCCCCCTCCCGTTTGGGTGGCGAGCTGACGAGCTGCCCCGGAGGTCTGCAAGATAGCGGGTACAGAGTGGCCAAAGCCTCCCCTGCATTTTGCCCCTCCAGTTTGGGTGGCGAGCTGACGAGCTGCCCCGGAGGTCTTTAAGATCGCGGGTACATAGTGGCCAAAGCCTCCCCCGCATTTTGCCCCTCCAGTTTGGATGGCGAGCTGACGAGCTGCCCTGGAGGTCTGCAAGATCGTGGGTACATAGTGGCCAAAGCCTCCCTCGCATTTTGCCCCTCCAGTTTGGGTGGCGAGCTGACGAGCTGCCCCGAAGGTCTGCAAGATAGCGGATACAGAGTGGCCAAAGCCTCCCCCGCATTTTGCCACTCCAGTTTGGGTGGCGAGCTGACGAGCTGCCCCGAAGGTCTTCAAGATCGCGGGTACATAGTGGCCAAACCCAACCCCGCATTTCCCCCTCCAGTTTGCGTGGCGAGCTGACGAGCTGCCCCGGAGGTCTTCAAGATCGTGGGTACATAGTGGCCAAAGCCTCCCCGGCATTTCCCCCTCCAGTTTGGGTGGTGAGCTGACGAGCTGCCCCGGAGGTCTGCAAGATAGCGGGTACAGAGTGGCCAAAGCCTCCCCTGCATTTTGCCCCACCAGTTTGGATGGTGAACTGACGAGCTGCCCTGGAGGTCTTCAAGATCGCGGGTACATAGTGGCCAAAGCCCCCCCGCATTTCCCCCTCCCGTTTGGGTGGCGAGCTGACGAGCTGCCCCGGAGGTCTGCAAGATAGCGGGTACAGAGTGGACAAAGCCTCCCCCGCATTTTGCCCCTCCAGTTTGGGTGGCGAGCTGAAGAGCTGCCCCGGAGGTCTTCATGATCGCGGGTACATAGTGGCCAAAGCCTCCCCCGCATTTTGCCCCTCCAGTTTGGGTGGCGAGCTGACGAGCTGCCCTGGAGGTCTGCAAGATCGCGGGTACATAGTGGCCAAAGCCTCCCCCGCATTTTGTCCCTCCAGTTTGGGTGGCGAGCTGACGAGCTGCCCCGAAGGTCTGCAAGATAGCGGGTACAGAGTGGCCAAATCCTCCCCCGCATTTTGCCCTTCCAGTTTGGGTGGCGAGCTGACAAGCTGCCCCGAAGGTCTGCAAGATAGCGGGTACAGAGTGGCCAAAGCCTCCCCCGCATTTTGCCCCTCCAGTTTGGGTGGCGAGCTGACGAGCTGCCCCGAAGGTCTTCAAGATCGCGGGTACATAGTGGCCAAAGCCTCCCCCGCATTTCCCCCTCCAGTTTGGGTGGTGAGCTGACGAGCTGCCCCGGAGGTCTGCAGGATAGCGGGTACAGAGTGGCCAAAGCCTCCCCCGCATTTTGCCCCTCCAGTTTGGGTGGCGAGCTGACGAGCTGCCCCGGAGGTCTTCAAGATCGTGGGTACATAGTGGCCAAAGCCTCCCCCGCATTTTGCCCCTCTAGTTTGGGTGGCGAGCTGACGAGCTGCCTTGAAGGTCTGCAAGATAGCGGGTACAGAGTGGCCAAAGCCTCCCCCGCATTTTGCCCCTCCAGTTTGGGTGGCAAGCTGACGAGCCGCCTCGAAGGTCTTCAAGATCGCGGGTACATTGTGGCCAAAGCCTCCCCCGCATTTCCCCCTCCAGTTTGGGTGGCAAGCTGACGAGCTGCCCCGGAGGTCTGCAAGATAGCGGGTACAGAGTGGCCAAAGCCTCCCCCGCATTTTGCCCCTCCAGTTTGGGTGGCGAGCTGACGAGCTGCCCCGGAGGTCTTCAAGATCGCGGGTACGTAGTGGCCAAAGCCTCCCCCGCATTTTGCCCCTCCAGTTTGGGTGGCGAGCTGACGAGCTGCCCCGGAGGTCTGCAAGATAGCGGGTACAGAGTGGCCAAAGCCTCCCCCGCATTTTGCCCCTCTAGTTTGGGTGGCGAGCTGACGAGCTACCCCGAAGGTCTACAAGATAGCGGGTACAGAGTGGCCAAAGCCTCCCCCGTATTTTGCCCCTCCAGTTTGGGTGGCGAGCTGACGAGCTGCCCCGAAGGTCTTCAAGATCGCGGGTACATAGTGGCCAAAGCCTCCCCCGCATTTCCCCCTCCAGTTTGGGTGGCGAGCTGACGAGCTGCCCCGGAGGTCTGCAAGATAGTGGGTACAGAGTGGCCAAAGCCTCCCCCGCATTTTGCACCTCTAGTTTGGGTGGCGAGCTGACGAGCTGCCCCGGAGGTCTTCAAGATCACGGGTACATAGTGGCCAAAGCCTCCCCGCATTTTGCCCCTCCAGTTTGGGTGGCGAGCTGACGAGCTGCCCCGAAGGTCTGCAAGATAGCGGGTACAGAGTGGCCAAAGCCTCCCCCGCATTTTGCCCCTCCAGTTTGGGTGGCGAGCTGAAGAGCTGCCCCGGAGGTCTTCAAGATCGCGGGTACATAGTGGCCAAAGCCTCCCCCGCATTTTGCCCCTCCAGTTTGGATGGTGAGCTGAAGAGCTACCCTGGAGGTCTTCAAGATCGCGGGTACAGAGTGGCCAAAGCCTCCCCCGTATTTCCCCCTCCAGTTTAGGTGGCGAGCTGACGAGCTGCCCCGGAGGTCTGGAAGATAGCTGGTACAGAGTAGCCAAAGCCACCACCGCATTTTGCCCCTCCAGTTTGGATGGCGAGCTGACGAGCTGCCCTGGAGGTCTGCACGATAGCGGGTACAGAGTGGCCAAAGCCTCCCCCGCATTTTGCCCCTCCAGTTTGGATGGCGAGCTGACGAGCTGCCCCGGAGGTCTTCACTTGATCGCTGGGTTGGGGTCCAACCCTTAGTCAGGGTCTCGGTGATTGGTATGGGATTTGACATGGGTGTGACCCTTCGTTCCCACAGACGGCGCCAATTGTTGCGGGGTGGAACTCGCGTACAATGAATTTGTATTAGGGGGAACCAAGTGCACGGTGGTTATGTTAAGGAAGGGATTAGGGTAGGCTATTTGACAGGTGATTAGAGGGGTGATGCAGCTAAGCTTGTCATTGGAGCAGACCACGGAATCGAATCCGACAGGATGCAGAGTAGGGGCCGAACTACCTAGGTTGAGGGCGAGCACGACTTGGTGATGACGAGCTAACCTGCGCAAGGAGAAACTTGTCAGAAAGGCCGGGTTGGGATCCAACCCTTAGCCTCTTCGATGCCTAAGTCAGTAATAGGACTTAAAGCGGGGGCTAGGCACGCAGGTCGGACTGAGGGTGAGTCGACCGTACGTGACGAGCTATGAGTGGAAGAACAAAGATGTGGATGACCTTTGCTCTTGCCTCTTGTGTGTGAATAAGGAGATTGAGAGTGAATTTTCTCCCCTTCTCACCGTAAGAAGTGAGGGGGTATTTATACCTGAAGGTAGGCGGTTCGGTAGGGCTGACCTGGCATGCTGACCCGACGTGCTGAGCTGGCCCTGCTGTCAGCGGAAGCTTCGGATGAGGATGTCAGGAACAGGAGTGCCTGCCATGCTTTTGTCAGATGGTGCAGCGGTCCGGGGTGCTTTTGTCAGGGTGTCAGGGTGTCAGGGCCGAAAGCATTAAGTGTCAGGGGGCGCAGCGGCCAGGGGGTGCTTTGTCAGATGGTCGGGCGGTGATAGTGTCAGTAGTGTCCTTGTACTAGATTGTTTGTCGTGTCCAATGTGCCAAAGATCAGTCACGTAGCTCATCACCGTAGCTCGGCCCCCTTAGCTCAGCCCGTCACCGTAGCTCGGCCCTTTTAGCTCGGCCCGTCACCGTTGCTCGGCCTGCTTAGCTCGCCCCGTCCCCTTAGCTCGGCCCGTCACCGTAGCTCGGCCCCCTTAGCTTACCAGAGGTCGTCACTGGCTATCAGCGGCCGAGGCAGAGTGCGCCGTTCCCATAGTCGCGTCAGACTCTAGAATCGACAGGCGCCCTGTGGCCCTCTATCGTTCGGGTGTGGAGCGCCCTGTCGCTGGGTCGACCGTCCTTCCAGAGGGAGGGACGAGCCGTCGGGGTATTTAGGCGGTCTGGGATGGAAGGTCGGACTATCACGATCTTTAGGTCGTAACAGCTGGTTTTATGGGTTCCTTTGGGCTTCATATATAGGAGTTGGCTTAGTTCATTTAGAACTCTTGAAAGAGTTAGGAAATCATAGAAGATCATTTAATCTCTTCTCTAAGACACTCCTCCCCCATTCCCTAATTAGAGCTTCATACTTATGCTATAGCCTCTAAGCTCTAGGGAATTTCTCCAAGGGATTTCAATCTCATTCCTCTTCTTGGAGAACATCTTTCTTCTCTTCATTTCATACACTCAAGTGAGAAGTGTTAGGATTCATACCTAGAAGAGAGAAAGATCATCAAGTGCAATCAAAGCTAATCTCAAGCACTTGGTCATTCACTTGCATGCCTTCTTCATCGTATTGGTAAGATCATATCAAGGTAAGTGTTGTTTCATTTTGTTTTTTTGTTCGAACCCCTAATTCTCTTTGTGGGAATTAGTTACTCTCTTTGTGGGAGTTGCTCTCTTTGTGCGAGTTTGGTTCTTTCTGTGTGAAAGAACAAATCCTCTGTGTGAGGTCTCTCTGTGTGAGAGTAAGGATATCTCTTTGTGGGAATCTTAAATCCTCTGTGTGAGTTATCCCTTTGTGGGATTTTGTATTCATTTCTCTGTGTGGGAATATAGTGAATACTGGTGTGGCTGGACGTACCCAAGTTTTGGAGAACCAGGGTAAAATCATTGTGTTTGCGATTGTTGTTGTTGAGCACTCTATTTATTTTCTGCTGCGTATTGTACTTTAATTTTAGTAACTTTTAATTAAGCACTTTGTTTGCCATTACACTATTCACACCCCCTCTAGTATGTGTGTAGCCCCACAGGGTCCCTTACATATAATTATCGTGAGTGGCTGTAATGAAGACACAAAGACGATACACATTACCCGAGCTCCACAAAAGGGTCTTCAGTCGATGACCATCCAACAGAAATGGAGTCGACCTCTCTTGCCTTGGTCGACCTAGAAGGTGCTTCGCCGCTGTTACGACCTAAAGATCGTGATAGTCCGACCTTCCATCCCAGACCGCCTAAATACCCCACCGGCTCATCCCTCCCTCTGGAAGGACGGCCGACCCAGCGACAGGGCGCTCCACACCCAAACGATAGAGGGCTACAGGGCGCCGGTCGATTCTAGAGTCTGACACGACTATAGGAACGGCGCACTCTACCTCGGCCGCTGATAGCCAGTGACGACCTCTGGTGAGCTGAGGGGATCGAGCTACGGTGACGGGCCGAGCTAAGGGGGCCAAGCTAAGGGGACGGGCCGAGCTACGGGGCCGAGCTACGGTGACGGGCCGATCTAAGGGGGCCGAGCTACGGTGACCGGCTAAGGGGCCGAGCTACGGTGACGAGCTACAGTGACGAGCTACGGGGCCGAGCTAAGAGGGCCGAGCTATGGGGACGAGCTACGGGACTGTTCTTTGGCACATTGGACACGACAAACAACCTAGTACAAGGACGCTACTGACACTATCGCCGCCCGACCATCTGACAAAGCACCCACTGGCCACTGCGCCCCCCTTACACTTAATGCTTTCGGTCCTGACGCCCTGACACCCTGACAAAAGCACCCCAGACCGCTGCACCATCTGACAAAAGCGTGACAGGCACTCCTGTTCCTGACATCCTCGTCTGAAGCATCCGCTGACGGCAGGGCCAGCTCAGCATGCCAGGTCAGCCCTACCAAACCGCCTCCCATCAGGTATAAATACCCCCTTACTTCTTGCGGTGAAGGGGGGAGAAAATTCACTCTCAATCTCCTTATTCACACACAAGAGGCAAGAGCAAAGGTCATCCACATCTTTGTTCTTCCACTCATAGCTCGTCACGTACGGTCGACTCACCCTCAGTCCGGCCTGCGTGCCTAGCCCCCGCTTTAAGTCCTATTACTGACTTAGGCATCGGAGAGGCTAAGGGTTGGAACCTAACCCGGCATTTCTGACGAGTTTCACCTTGCGCAGGTTAGCTCGTCATCACCATTCGTGCTCGCCCTCAACCTAGGCAGTTCGGCCCCTTCTCTGCATCCTGTCGGATTCGATTCTGTGGTCTGCTCCAACGACAAGCTTAGCTGCATCACCCCTCTAATCACCTGTCAAATAGCCTACCCTAATCCCTTCCTTAACATAACCACCGTGCCCTTGGTTCCCCCTAATACAAATTCATTGTACGCGAGTTCTACCCCGCAACAATTGGCGCGGTCTGTGGGAACGAAGGGTCACACCCATGTCAAATCCCATACCAATCACCGAGACCCTGACTAAGGGTTGGACCCCAACCCGGCGATCAAGTGAAGACCTCCGGGGCAGCTCGTCAGCTCGCCACCCAAACTGGAGGGGGAAATGCGGGGGAGGCTTTGGCCACTCTGTACCCGCGATCTTGAAGACCTCCGGGGGAGCTCGTCAGCTCGCCACCCAAACTGGAGGGGGAAATGCGGGGGAGGCTTTGGCCACTCTGAACCTGCGATCAAGTGAAGACCTCCGGGGCAGCTCGTCAGCTCGCCACCCAAACTGGAGGGGGAAATGCGGGGGAGGCTTTTGCCACTCTGTACCCGCGATCTTGAAGACCTCCGGGGCAGCTCGTCAGCTCGCCACCCAAACTGGAGGGGGAAATGCAGGGGAGGCTTTGGCCACTCTGTACCCACGATTTTGAAGACCTCCGGGGCAGCTCGTCAGCTCGCCACCCAAACTGGAGGGGGAAATTCGGGAAAGGCTTTGGCCACTCTGTACCGGCGACCAAGTGAAGACCTCCGGGGCAGCTCGTCAGCCCGCCACCCAAACTGGAGGGGGAAATGCGGGGGAGGCTTTGGTCACTCTGTACCCGCGATTTTGAAGACCTCCGGGGCAGCTCGTCAGCTCGCCACCCAAACTTGAGGGGGAAATGTGGGGGAGGCTTTGGCCACTCTGTACCCGCGATCTTGAAGACCTCCGGGGCAGCTCGTCAGCTCGCCACCCAAACTGGAGGGGGAAATGCGGGGGGGCTTTGGCCACTCTGTACCCGTGATCAAGTGAATACCTCTGGGGCAGCTCGTCAGCTCGCCACCCAAACTGGAGGGGGAAATGCGGGGGAGGCTTTAGCCAATCTATACCCGCGATCTTGAAGACCACCGGGGCAGCTCGTCAGCTCGCCACCCAAACTTGAGGGGGAAATGCGGGGTAGGCTTTGGCCACTCTGTACCCGCGATCTTGAAGACCTCCGGGGCAGCTCGTCAGCTCGCCACCCAAACTGGAGGGGGAAATGCGGGGGAGGCTTTGGCCACTATGTACCCGCGATCTTGAAGACCTCATGGGCAGCTCGTCAGCTCGCCACCCAAACTGGAGGGGCAAAATGCGGGGGAGGCTTTGGCCACTCTGTACCCGCGATCTTGAAGACCTCCGGGGAGCTCGTCAGCTCGCCACCCAAACTGGAGGGGGAAATGCGGGGGATGCTTTGGCCACTCTGTATCCGCGATCTTGAAGACCTCCGGGGCAGCTCGTCAGCTCTCCACCCAAACAGGAGGGGGAAATGCGGGGGAGGCTTTGGCCACTCTGTACCCGCGATCAAGTGAAGACCTCCAGGGCAGCTCGTCAGTTCGCCACCCAAACAGGAAGGGCAAAATGCGGGGGAGGCTTTGGCCACTCTGTACCCGTTATCTTGTAGACCTCCGGGGCAGCTCGTCAGCTCGCCACCCAAACTGGAGGGGCAAAATGCGGGGGAGGCTTTGGCCACACTGTACCCGCGATCTTGAAGACCTCCGGGGCAGCTCGTCAGCTCGCCACCCAAACTGGAGGGGGAAATGCGGGGGAGGCTTTGGCCACTCTGTACCCGTGATCTTGAAGACCTCCGGGGCAGCTCGTCAGCTCGCCACCCAAACTGGAGGGGAAAATGCGGGGGAGGCTTTGGCCACTCTGTACCCGCAATCAAGTGAAGACCTCCTGGGCAGTTCGTCAGCTTGCCACCCAAACTGGAGGGGGAAATGCGGGAGAGGCTTTGGCCACTCTGTACCCGTGATTTTGAAGTCCTCCGGGGCAGCTCGTCAGCTCGCCACCCAAACTGGAGGGGGAAATACGGGGGAGGCTTTGGCCACTCTGTACCCGCGATCTTGAAGACCTCCGGGGCAGCTCGTCAGCTCGCCACCCAAACTGGAGGGGCAAAATGCGGGGGAGGCTTTGGCCACTCTGTACCCGTGATCTTGAAGACCTCCAGGGCAGCTCGTCAGCTCGCCACCCAAACTGGAGGGGCAAAATGCGGGGGACTCTTTGGCCGCTCTGTACCCGCTATCTTGAAGACCTCCTGGGAAGCTCGTCAGCTCGCCACCCAGACTGGAGCGGCAAAATGCGGGGGAGGCTTTGGACACTCTGTACCGGCTATCTTGCAGACCTCTGGGGCAGCTCGTCAGCTCGCCACCCAAACTGGAGGGGGAAATGCGGGGGAGGCTTTGGCCACTCTGTACCCGCGATCAAGTGAAGACCTCCAGGGCAGCTTGTCAGCTCGCCACCCAAACTGGAGGGGCAAAATGCGGGGGAGGCTTTGGCCACTCTGTACCCGCGATCTTGCAGACCTCCGGGACAGCTCGTCAGCTCGCCACCCAAACAGGAGGGGCAAAATGCGGGGGAGGCATTGGCCACTCTGTACCCGCGATCTTGAAGACCTCCGGGGTAGCTCGTCAGCTCGCCACCCAAACTGGAGGGGGAAATGCGGGGGAGGCTTTGGCCACTCTGTACCCGCGATCTTGAAGACCTCCGGGGCAGCTCGTCAGCTCTCCACCCAAACTGGAGGGGGAAATGCGGGTGAGGCTTTGGCCACTCTGTACCCGCGATCAAGTGAAGACCTCCAGGGCAGCTCGTCAGCTCGCCACCCAAACAGGAAGGGCAAAATGCGGGGGAGGCTTTGGCCACTCTGTACACGTTATCTTGTAGACCTCCGGGGCAGCTCGTCAGCTCGCCACCCAAACTGGAGGGGCAAAATGCGGGGGAGGCTTTGGCCACTCTGTACCCGCGATCTTGAAGACCTCTGGGGCAGCTCGTCAGCTCGCCACCCAAACTGGAGCGGGAAATGCGGGGGAGGCTCTGGCCACTCTGTACCCGCGATCTTGAAGACCTCCGGGGCAGCTCGTCAGCTCGCCACCCAAACTGGAGGGGAAAATGCGGGGGAGGCTTTGGCCACTCTGTACCCGCAATCAAGTGAAGACCTCCTGGGCAGTTCGTCAGCTTGCCACCCAAACTGGAGGGGGAAATGCGGGAGAGGCTTTGGCCACTCTGTACCCGTGATTTTGAAGACCTCCGGGGCAGCTCGTCAGCTCGCCACCCAAACTGGAGGGGGAAATACGGGGGAGGCTTTGGCCACTCTGTACCCGCGATCTTGAAGACCTCCGGGGCAGCTCGTCAGCTCGCCACCCAAACTGGAGGGGCAAGTGCGGGGGAGGCTTTGGCCACTCTGTACCCGCGATCTTGAAGACCTCCAGGGCAGCTCGTCAGCTCGCCACCCAAACTGGAGGGGCAAAATGCGGGGGAAGCTTTAGCCGCTCTGTACCCGCTATCTTGAAGACCTCCGTGGCAGCTCGTTAGCTCGCCACCCAAACTGGAGCGGCAAAATGCGGGGGAGGCTTTGGACACTCTGTACCCGCTATCTTGCAGACCTCCGGGGCAGCTCGTCAGCTCGCCACCCAAACTGGAGGGGGAAATGCGGGGGAGGCTTTGGCCACTCTGTACCCGCGATCAAGTGAAGACCTCCAGGGCAGCTTGTCAGCTCGCCACCCAAACTGGAGGGGCAAAACGCGGGGGAGGCTTTGGCCACTCTGTACCCGCGATCTTGTAGACCTCCGGGGCAGCTCGTCAGCTCGCCACCCAAACTGGAGGGGCAAAATGCGGGGGAGGCTTTGGACACTCTGTACCCGCTATCTTGCAGACCTCCGGGCAGCTCATCAGCTCGCCACCCAAACTGGAGGGGGAAATGCGGGGGAGGCTTTGGCCACTCTGTACCCGCGATCAAGTGAAGACCTCCAGGGTTGCTTGTCAGCTCGCCAACCAAACTGGATGGGCAAAATGCGAGGGAGGCTTTGGCCACTCTGTACCCGGGTTCTTACAGACCTCCGTGGCAGCTCGTCAGCTCGCCACCCAAACTGGTGGGGCAAAATGCGGTGGAGGCTTTGGACACTCTGCACCCGCTATCTTGAAGACCTCCGGGGCAGCTCGCCAGCTCGCCACCCAAACTGGAGGGGAAAATACGGGGGAGGCTTTGGCCACTATGTACCCACGATCTTGAAGACCTCCGGGGCAGCTCGTCAGCTCGCCCCCCAAACTGGAGGGGCAAAATGTGGGGGAGGCTTTGGCCACTCTGTACCCGTTATCTTGCAGACCTCCGGGGCATCTCGTCAGCTCGCCACCCAAACTGGAGGGGCAAAATGTGGGGGATGCTTTGGACACTCTGTACCCGTTATCTTGCAGACCTCCGGGGCAGCTCGTCAGCTCGCCACCCAAACTGGAGGGGCAAAATGCGGGGGAGGCTTTGGACACTTTGTACCCGCTATCTTGCAGACCTCTGGGGCAGCTCGTCAGCTCGCCACCCAAACTGGAGGGGGAAATACGAGGGAGGCTTTGGCCACTCTGTACCTGCGATCAAGTGAAGACCTCCAGGGCAGCTCGTCAGCTCGCCACCCAAACTGGAGGGGCAAAATGCGGGGGAGGCTTTGGCCACTCTGTACCCGCGATCTTGAAGACCTCCAGGGCAGCTCGTCAGCTCGCCACCCAAACTGGAGGGGAAAAATGCGGGGGCGGCTTTGGCCACTCTGTACCCGCTATCTTGAAGACCTCCGGGGCAGCTCGTCAGATCGCCACCCAAACTGGAGGGGGAAATGCGGGGGAGGCTTTGGCCGCTCTGTACCCGCGATCTTGAAGACCTTCGAGGCAAGCCTAAAACGCTTCGCCTCCCAAACTGGCGAAAAAGGGCACGGCCGAGCTACGACTCCCTCCCCCCTACGAAGACTCTGGGGCAGGATCTGTCCCTGCCACCCAAACCAGAGAAGGGCACGGGCCGAGCTACGCGCTCGTTCCCCCTCAAGTAAAGACTTCGGGGTAGGTAGACCCAACGTGCTATTCCCAGGAGGGAAGGTGATACGTCATCCGCGTCGAGCCGGGCTTCCAACTCGAGCCCGGATGACGAGGGCAATTGTTACGACCTAAAGATCGTGATAGTCCGACCTTCCATCCGAGACCGCCTAAATACCGCGCCGGCCCATCCCTCCCTCTGGAAGGACGGCCGACCCAGTGACAGGGCGCTCCACACCCGAACGATAGAGGGCCACAGGGCGCCTGTCGATTCTAGAGTCTGACACGACTATGGGAACCACACACACTGCCTCGGCCGCTGATAGCCAGTGACGACCTCTGGTGAGCTGAGGGGACCGAGCTACGGTGACGGGCCGAGCTAAGGGGGCCGAGCTACAGTGACGGGCCGAGCTAAGGGGGCCGAGCTACGGTGACGGGCTGAGCTACGGTGACGGGCCGAGCTACGGGGCCGAGCTACGGTGACGGGCCGAGCTAAGGGGGCCGAGCTACGGTGACGGGCCGAGCTAAGGGGCCGAGCTACGGTGATGGGCCGAGCTACGGTGACGGGCCGAGCTAAGGGGGCCGAGCTACGGTGACGGGCCGAGCTAAGGGGGCCGAGCTACGGTGACGGGCCGAGCTAAGGGGACGGACCGAGCTAAGGGGGCCGAGCTACGGTGACGGGTCGAGCTAAGGGGCCGAGCTACGATGACAAGCTACGGTGACGAGCTACGGGGCCGAGCTAAGAGGGCCGAGCTATGGGGACGAGCTACGGGACTGTTCTTTGGCACATTGGACACGACAAACAACCTAGTACAAGGACTCTACTGACACTATCGCCGCCCGACCATCTGACAAAGCACCCACTGGCCGCTACGCCCCCCTGACACTTAATGCTTTCGGCCCTGACGCCCTGACACCCTGACAAAAGCACCCCAGACCGCTGCACCATCTGACAAAAGCGTGGCAGGCACTCCTGTTCCTGATATCCTCGTCCGAAGCTTCCGCTGACGGCAGGGCCAGCTCACCATGCCAGGTCAGCCCTACCAAACCGCCTCCCATCAGGTATAAATACCCCCTCACTTCTTGCGGTGAAGGGGGGAGAAAATTCACTCTCAATCTCCTTATTCACACACAAGAGGCAAGAACAAAGGTCGTCCACATCTTTGTTCTTCCACTCATAGCTCGTCACGTACGGTCGACTCACCCTCAGTCCGACCTGTGTGCCTAGCCCCCGCTTTAAGTCCTATTACTGACTTAGGCATCGGTGAGGCTAAGGGTTGGACCCCAACCCGGCATTTCTGACGAGTTTCTCCTTGCGCAGGTTAGCTCGTCATCACCATTCGTGCTCGCCCTCAACCTAGGCAGTTCAGCCCCTTTTCTGCATCCTGTCGGATTCGATTCCGTGGTCTGCTCCAACGACAAGCTTAGCTGCATCACCCCTCTAATCACCTGTCAAATAGCCTACCCTAATCCCTTCCTTAACATAACCACCGTGCCCTTGGTTCCCCCTAATACAAATTCATTGTACGCGAGTTCTACCCCGCAACAGCTGCCTCAACCTCGCCCGGTGACAACCTAGCCATGACCTCTTCCGATGATAACCAGGACTCTTTAGCGAGCTAATGATTCAGAGAACTCCAACTATTGAGCAACGGTCCCAGGTCGGAAAGGACAACAAACACAAAAGTATCCTTCCATCCGGGATCAGAATACGGGAGGTCGTGTATGAGTCTCACTACAGCGCGAGCAGCGACATGGTACCACACCTGGCGGAGGATGAGTATTATCCAGAAGAAATATTTGAATATCCCAAGAGAAGGTCGAACCCCACAGAGCACACAAAGCACATTGAAACCTACTAAGGGAGGAAAAGCTTAGGGAGCGAGTTGACAAATGGAAAGCACCGAAGAGCACAGAACTTCTACGATGAAAGGATGAAGAGGAAATCGAAGTCCTAGGCGAAATGATTTGAGATACACTCCAATCTCGTTCTTCCGTGGAAAGCAAACCCTCTCATCCAAATGGGGCACCCTAACCCTAGAAGGATGGCAGAGACAATCTAACCAGACTTCCGCAGTCAGATCAATAGAAAACCCAGGGGCCATCTCTAAGATAACTTTGGGCACCTTCAAGCTCAGATCCCTCCGACGAATGGGAAGGGCTGGTTCGATCCGAACCCCTTTCCCCTTCCTAGGAACTTCTTCGTATTGAGGGGGTCGAAGGCGCACCATGAGCTCCTCATAGGACGGCTCCTTCATCCTAACCGGTGTGAACATACCTGACGGATCTAAAAGAGAGACACGTTCAATCAGGAAAAAGTGCCTTAGGAAGAACAAGCAATCTCCGGGGAAAGCGATGCTGGAATCAATCTTTCGAAACAAGGAAGAAGGCAGAACAGAAAAATCTCTTCTCCTCCCATACTTCTCTTTTATATGAAAGAGTTCAACCGACAAACGATCGATGAATGACACGTGTTCGAAGACAGCCTCGAGAAGCAGCGGAGATCAATTCAAAGGCGAAAGGGCTTTGGCGACACAAATCAAATTAAACATTTCGAAAACTGCGCGCATTTAAGATCACACATCATGTAGTCTCAATCAACGCAGTCTTTGAGGCACGAATGATGGGGGCAATTGTTAGTGCACGGGTGCGGATCATGGTGAAGTATCTGCGTACTTGACCCATTAGGCGACCATAACTCGATACCCGACACTCGAAGCAAAGTATTACCGATTCAAACATACGGCTCATTCGATCGTTAAGCTTCCGCTGATATTCAGACGGAAGTTAACGGAGCCGAATCAATGGGCATTCGTTATCTTGAATCTCGAGTAGATCGCGCCCGAATCAATGAGGGACGGTTACGCACGGCCATTAGGGAGCTGCCTATAAAGACCTAAAAAGACAAAGGTAAAGGGGTTGCCAATTCTCAAGGTACGAGATCTAAGACATAGAACTCTAATTTCTTAGCTGATATTTCTTACATCATCGAGCTTGTGACGACAGATCTGAGGCGAACCTCCATGGGTCGATCTCAGCTGCTCCAAGCTCCCTCTCGTCCTGAAGTTCCCACACCAACTTAAGCATCGGAGGGGATTTGGGTCGGGACCCATATCCGACCATCCTAACGTGTCTCTGTGGTGTAGATCGACGAGTCTCCATTTCTTGCGAGGGTCACTTCCGAGCTTTCCAGCCTCGAACAATTGACGTATCAACTGTCTGAGAGTCGATCGAGCACCGCATCATCATCTACTTCCATCATTCGACCCAGATTCTTCCAACGTAAGGTCGCACTTCACTCGTTGACGAGGCTCCGACTCAACACAAAGGGCCCACGTCAGCTTGACAACTGTCTCGGTCATTTTTGGCCTTAACACTTCCATTCCATTTTGTTCTAAAAATTCTTGGTCCTTGTCATCAGTGGATAAATATGATAGGGTTTTTAACAGTAGAAACTCAATACTGTAATAGAATAACGAACATATACTGACAGCGTATGAAAATTCTTATGCTACGAGCACGGTTTTTTTAAAAAATTGAATTTTTTGGGTTTTGTAATGTTATGTTTAATTGTAGTAATTTATCAAATTCTTTTTCAACTTTGACCACTCATCATAGTTTTTAATCAAAAACTATCTAGAACTTTATTTAGCAAAATTAGATTAAACTTTACAGTTATTTATAGGAAGAGAATAATGGGTATCATATGACAATGGATGCATTTCCTCATATACTAAAACACAAAAAGTGGGTTGGTACAACAAGTACAAGTACATGTGAGCTTGTACCATCTCACTTTTGTATCTTGTATACGAGGAGATGCCTATCATGTCATATGATACCCTTTATTCTCTTATAAAAAATACTTTAAGGTTTGAGTTAGATTTAGTAAAATCTATAATATTTTAGAATAAGTTTTGTAAATTACAGAGTTAATTAGGGTTTTGGTGACTTTAAGGGAGTTGCTACGTGCACGTACCGTTTTGCTCAGTGCGAACAACCACTATCTACTAGTTTGCCGTTCAAATTTGACCATATTCTACCATCATCGTCTCCCCCTTGCCCCTCCCCCCGGCCGCCCACAACGACTTGGGGAGCTGATCCGATGCGCCCTAAGGAGGTGGACGAGGTGGACACCGATTGCGATCTCAGACGAGGGCGACAATCATTGCGATCATCAGATGATTAATCAACCTATCTCGGATCATTGCGATCTCAGACGACAATTGCGACGAATTGCTCGATCACTGAGATGCCTCCGACGACAACGATTCTAAATTGTTCTGAATTGTTGTGAGAGCAATGTTCATCCGTGAATGATCTGAATTGTTCACTGCGATCGTCATCGGATGATCATCGAATGTTCACGCGATAATAGTCATCGGATGACCATTGCGATCTCATACCGTTTTACTCACGCACACAACCGACATTTGGAACGGATTGTTAAGATCGCGATGGAGAATCGTCGTCTGAGATCGCAATCATCCGATGATCGAACAATTCGGATCGGATCGGATCGGACGAGGGTGGCGAAGAATCGGTTTATCGGATTTTTTGATCGCCGGGCGGAGGTGGACGTGGGCAGAGGCACTTGTGCACGATCCGGTTTTACGCGCTGAGCAAAACCGCCAACGGTTGTGGGTTTTTACTCACCGCGCACCACCACACAACCGGCGGCTATTTTTGTCATTTTCGAACAGTTACGCACGGTAAGCAATTCTAAGTGGCAAACTTGTAAATTAAACGAATGTCAGTTGTGCGTGTACGTGCGCGTAGCAACTCCCGACTTCTAAACTTAAGGATATTGGATAATTTTTGTTAGGGTTTTTATAAATAGGTCCCTCAAACCATGTTTTATTCGAAAAGAGTCCACTAAATCATAACAATTACGATTTAGTCCCACAAATCATACAAATCACTCGAAAAGAGTCCTTTTTTGGGACCTAATTGCGATATTATTTTTTAGAAATCGATCCCCAAAAGGGATTCTTTTCGAGCTATTTATATGATATTTATATGATTTAGTGGACTAAATCGTAAAATTATGATTTAAGGAACTCTTTTTGAATAATAATTGATTTGAGTGGCCTATTTCTTAAAAATAGTTTTTGTAAAGAGGAGAACTATATGCACCTAAAAAATAAAAAATAAGGTGCATGTAATGATTGGATTCTATTTTTGGTAAAAAAATATCAAATCATATGGCCTTTCCATACCTTCTCTCTCTTGTGTTTTTCCAACAAAAAAAGAAGGTAATCATCTCATATACTCACTTTTGAGGTGTATATAGTCCTCCTCTTTTGTAAATCTAAGTTAAAATCATCTGTACAGTTAGTTCAACCATACTCAGACACCCTGGTATGTTATCTGTTCTGCTTGCTCTCATTTCCTCTATATAAAAAAGCGTATCAAAATTTGTCATCTACCCATCAATTTTTTCAACCCTTCGCCGTGATAGACCAAGGACTCAGCAAACACTCTCCTTTGCTTTCTACAAAAAATCACCTCAAAAGCTTTCTCAAAGTCTCAGGTCTCGCTTCTCTCGTCAACAAATTCAATCTTCGATCTCGATGGATCCTTCGATCTGGAGCAGATTGCCCGACGATCTCCTCGACCGAATCCTCGCCCTCCTCACTCTCAAGACCCTCATCGCCCTCCGCTCGACCTGCAAGCGATTCAACTCTCTCCTCCTCACCCCCTCCTTCCTCTCTCTCCTCCGCTCAACCCCATCGTCATCGTCCTCTTCGTTCCTCATCCTCTCTCATCCTCAGTTCTCTCACCGCCTCCTCCCTCTCTACGACTCCGCCGCCGACCAATGGCGAACCATCCCTCTCTCCTCTCCATCCTCTCATCTCCTCTCCTCCTCATCTGGGCTTCTTCTGTTTTCCGTCTATCCTTCTTCTATGTTGGTCTTGAATCTGCTCACCAACTGTTCGACCATTGTCCGCTGCCCGACCAATCCCATCTCCTCCGCCACTCTCGTCTCTAGCCCCTCGACCTCCCCTCATGGCTACAGAATCTTCGTCCCCTGCTCGAATTCCAACTGGGTTTTTGTTTATGACTCGCAGAGCCAACTGTGGTCGAGGTTCTCCGGGCTGCAATCCGTAATGGGCCGCTCGGATTCTCGTCAAAATGGGATTTTGTTTCAGGGATCGTTGTTGTTTACCACTCCCGAGCCGTTCTCGGTCGTGGGTTTCGATTTTGTCACTGGAGACTGGGACACGAGAGCCGGGCCTCGGCTGCCGGCAGAGCTGACGTTTGTTCGGCTGGTCAGTGGCGGGGGGAATGGGAAGAAGGACGAGAGGCTGTATTTGGTTGGAGGGGTGGGGAGAGATGGGATATCGAGGAGTCTGATGATTTGGGAGCTGGCCGGAGGGGGGTGGGAGGAGGTGGGGAGGCTGCCGGAGTTGATGTTTAGGAAGTTTGTTTCGGTCTGCTACCACAATTACTCGCACGTTTATTGCCTTTGGCATGAAGGTTTGGTTTGTGTTTGCTGCACGACTTGGCCGGAGGTTTTGTTCTTCAAGGTTGGGAGGGGAACTTGGCATTGGCTGCCGAGGTGCCCGCTGCTTCAGGAGAAGTGGAGCTGCGGATTCCGGTGGTTCTCCTTCGTTCCCGATCTCTATGCTCTGGTTTGAAGCTTTTTTCCCCCTTTTTACTAGACGATGTTATGGTTGTGTTAATTGGATGTCATGTTGATGATGATTCTGTTTCATGTATTTATCATATGTTTGATTGTGTAATTGTGTTCCTGAGGTTGGAGCATCATAGATTGTGTTTTAGTTTCTTGCATCTTCTTGCATTGTAGATTGCTTATGTGCTACTATATCCAGTTGTTCACTTTTTCCTTATGTAATATTTAATTTGGTATTCAGGGGTTAGAGCTCATTGGTTTTTGGCTTGTTTGAGACTGATTTTTATCTGTCTCTTAACTAGAAACGAGTCTGATGTAGAAGTGGAGATGTTAGCATTTGCCATAGGAAATTGCTTCATCTATGAGATCATGCTTTGTATGACATCCAAAGGGTTCATCGGACATTTTCTAGTTGTCTGAAATTATTTTGGGTAGAGACATATTTGAAGTCTTCGAAGTTGGAAAACATTATGAGAAGTTTCGAAACTTTTTGGCTCCAGTTTCTGTAATATCTAATGAAATATTGGAGCTTCTTCTATATTGTGGCTCCCCCCCTATTTAGTTTGAACCTGGTTTCGCATTTGCCATTGCCAACACCAAGGTCTTGGAGTTGATCCATCTTGGAGATCAACAACTTATTGGGTTAGCAAGGCAACTTCCTAAAGTGTAATGATTTGCTATAAGGTCTTGCAACTGGAGTCATGTTTTGAGGGTATTTTAGCCATAGAAGAATCAAAATTATAAGGGGTAATGACTCAAAACACTTTTTTCGTTTCCCCAGAAATCAATTAAGTAAAATAATATATTTTTTGCATTACTTAACACCCTAAATGTTTATTTTATGATCACTTAACATGGCTAAATGGTTGATTTTTCTTTAAATGATCAAAATTCCTTTCAATTTTCTTCTTCTTCTTCTTCTTTCTTCTCCTTGTTGCCATTGCTTTTGCTTCTTTTTTTCGTATTCTTCATGTTCTTGTTTTTCTTCTTGGATCTCCTTGTTCTATTGCGGTTGTTGTTGCTGATGATGATGATGCTGTTATTATTATAATTCTTTCTTTCCATTGTTGTTGCTATTGTTTCTCTTTCCTTTCCAATCTCATCGTTCTCCTTCTTCAATGTTAAAAAAAAAAGAAAACATAACATTAACATCAACAAGAAGAAAAGAGGAAAGAGAATAGAGATTCATTCTTCTTCAATCCCAGAAAATAGAAACAATATCCATCCATTGCAAAAACTATCATCCTCTACAAAATTAAAGAAGAAATAACAGCAATAGTAGCAAGAGAGTTGAAGTAGGAGCAACAGCTAAGGAGAGGACAATACCTACTGAGGATTATGGAAGAAAAATGTGATACTTATCCGAAGAGGGGGAGAAACACTAAGTCTCTGGGTGATCTAAAAGACGAAACTGGAGACATCTTGAAGGAAGCCTTGAGATAATAGTTATAATATTTGTCATAATTTTCATATCGAATCTACCGACTAAGATATCATGAAGCTAGATATCATGAAGCCTGGCATTTGTGCATACAATCCTTCGACGTCATCTTCTCTCATATGTTTTGCCTGGTTGTTGGCTTATCATTGACTAGAATACTCTTTGTATCCAGCACAGCTGAAATTTTATGAAATGCCTTTGTGCTAGATTTGGATTTATTCTCAAAGTTTGAGAATGAGGAGACATCAGCTAGGGATTTTCCAAGGCATTGCTTGAGTTTTGGAATTGATCCTCTGTCACTGATCAAGAACACCATGTTGTTGCGGATCCTGTGTATGACAAACACACTAGAAAGGAGGGTTAAATCGTGTGGATAAAAAATAATGCGCAATTAAAAATTATTCCTTCTAGCAAGCTTAAGTCTCCCAAGGAAGTTATTCCACCAGGTATTTAGTCAAAACTCATTTTACTTGCAATCAAAGTATTAACGCGCAGCGGAAATGAAAGCAACCATACATGTAAAGAGAGTGAGGGAAAGAGATAATGAGCAAACGCAAACAAGAGCAATTTACACTGGTTCGGCCAATCCTAGGCCTACATCCAGCATCCACTAAACACTCTCACCAAGAGAGCAAAGTGCCTCAACTTGAGGACTTCTACAACCACCTTGTTTCACGTACAAGGAATTTCCGCACTTCTCTTACTAAGAGACCAATACAACAAAGCTCACAAAAGTTAGGACATCCACAAATGAGGCTTTACACCGAATTACAACACAAGCAAATAACTTACTACACACCCTTGTGTGAATTTTACAAACCTTTCTCTCTCTGAAGTTAACAACCTTCCTATAGCCAATGAAGATTGAATCTCTTTGAGTGTATTGTGAATGGCTGAGGAAAAAACCGATCTTTTGATCACAATGAAATACAGAATAAAGCACTTGGAGATCAAAAAGAGATTCTTTATCCAATCTCAAGAATATACAGATTAAGCTACAGTGAGATTGAATCCAAAGAAGGCCAAGAAAACTTTGCTTAAAAACTTTAGCAAAAGAATCAAAACTTTTGGCCTAAAGAGAGAAATCTTTTCGAAAGCTTAAAGGCCCGAAAATTGCTTTTGAAAACCTTAAAAATTGCTCAAGAATTTCGTGCCAATTCCCTTAGCCATTCCAGCATATATAAGGATGGACCCTGTCCAAGACAGATTCTCCAAACTACCCCTCCAATGGGCAAATTTGTTACAATCACGTAAATCTTGGAGCTGGTCAAATCCTACGTTGTGGCCATAGTAATTGACTCCTATAGGCCAGGGAGTTGACTTCTTGGACTACAGTAGTCGATTCCTAAAATATGATAGAGAGCACACATTCTTGGCAGCGACTCCTTCACTTCTAGGAGTTGGCCCCTATAGAAAGGTATCTCAAAGTGGTGGCATACTCCATCTAATACTCTTTAAAATATTTTCAAAATAATCTTGCAAGTTCAAAATATTTTTCTAAGTGATCTTTTGAGTGTGGAGCTTCAGTCTCAAGGCAATACAAATGATTTAAAGACATGGACTAATATTATATCAATAATATCCTCCCTTTGGCTTCTTGATGTAGCATGAGTTCTTCATCTCCATGCCTTTGATTCTTTAACTTCATTTGCCTTTGAATAAGCTTCCTTCACACTTTATGTTGATCACATGCTCTTAATTTGGTCATCTTCAAGTCTTTTAGGCAATCTTCATGGATTCGATGAATTCTCTTTTTCATGGCTTTGAACTCAATATCTGATGTGATCTTTTATTCCCACACATTCAATAATAATCATTAGTTTATGTTGAATCCTTGGGCCGGCCGTCGAGGAAAGAGAATACTTTCTCACAAGGGTTATAAAAGCCCGAATGAATGATATCCCAGCCCACTAGTCCTGCACGATTCGTAAGAAAGGCAAATCACTAGCCTAGTTAAAGCCCACACCTAATTTGCCCGTGAGGCTCCCGCAACTTAAGGAAGTGGTTGATTATGGGTTCATAAATGGAGGGAGGAGTGGACGACAGTTATGCCTATCTTTCAGGAATGAACGTGCCACCATAATGGGTGACCGTTGTACGCCAACGTCACTGATGAGACGCCACGGCTTATAAATATATAGAAGACAAACTGTAGAGGGGAGGCCAGAGGTACAAAATAGGAGGTACTCTGACAAACTCATTCCTTCCACCCTTATATTTCTTCCTCTATAAGCTTGAGGTGATGGGATCAGGACGATCTCTCTTGGGTCGATCTTGATAGCCCCAAGCCTTTCTTAATCGGTGACTAACTTAAGCATTGGAGGGGATATGGGTCGGAACCCATATCAGACTGACTCGTCTCAAAAAGTGTTGAGCGCTACTCCCAAGTATAGGAGATTGCCAAGTAATAAATTTCCGGTGAGGCTGGGTCGGATCATGGGGACAAGTCGTTTTGCAATCATAAGTTCAATTAATAAAGGAGAGATAAGAGCGATGCTACACGCAACTAAGTTAACGGTGGAAAAGTGTGTGAAAATGTGGGTGAGACCATCTACCAAATCAACATCCTAGGGTTCGAGAATCGGAGAGGCAAATAGGCGAAGAAGCTTGTGTGGTATGTGGGAATGTGGTTGTTAAGCATATGTGTTCAATCCGAGGATAACTCAATTGTCTTTCCGGCTAATGAATGAGCAATCAATGGATGCAGCGTTTCATCGAACACTTGGGGTGCAATAAAAGTAGGGTGTGGATTGTTGAGACAATAAACAACCAAGCATTAAAGGGTGATACCACTAGGCAAACTCCACTTTAGAGATACACACTAGGGTCCCTAATACAAAGTATATCATAAACAATCCTACCACATAAATATTTAAACATGCAAGATTGAATAAACATAGCACAACAAACACAAATCACCACAACCACACAAGAAGAAGATCTAGCTCATTATAACAAGAAAAAAGAGATTTTTACTTCTAAAAATATCATCCAGTATCATTTAAAATCACTAAATCAAAATACAAATGAAGAGGAAAAGAGTTCACCAAGATCTCCAAGGAAAACCAAAACCCAAATCCAAATGCTCCTCCTTGCTTCTTTGTTGCTCCACCAAAACCCTAACCCTAAGATGAAGAGGATGGAAGAAGGAATGGGTTGAAATGAGGAGAAAAAGCCCTAGATAAAGCCCCCAGCTCACGCAGGTTGAAGAAAGCCCAAACGGGTCCAAGAAATCCAAGCCCAAACCCGCGGAATAAGTGAAGAAGATCTGGGGCAACGCGGTCGTTTCGATTTCAACGCGACCGCGTTGATATTCTGTTGATAGTGGCCGAGAAATGGAGGAAACGACGCGGTCACGTCGCTAAATGAAACGACCACGTCAGAGCTGCTGAAAGAATGACACGACCATGTCGGAATCGGCATGGTCGTGTCGAAACCCAAAAAAATCCAACCGCACCAAGCTGGTGATGAACGACACAACCACGTCGAAATTTGACGCCGTCGCGTCGCGGCCGTTCAGCCATGCAGCTGCTGCTACTGAAGAATCATCCACACGGTCGTGTGGAGTGTACCACACGACCGTCTGGGACATTGAAGCTACCGAACTTGTGTCATTTGAACTCCAGAAAATCCAGAAAAATTCCTAAAAATCCTGCAAAATAAATCAAGACACGATTAAGTCATAAAAAGATAGATCTGTGCAAAAATGTGTGATTAGCTTCAAAATATGTTGATATCAATAATATTCACGTAATGAAGCTAAAATATGAGTAATACATGCACAAAAAGCACTAAAATGTGGGGATAAATATACAATTTTTACACGAATCACCGACCCCCCTAACGATTGTCTGTGGTGCAGGTCGTTCGAGGCGCGACCCTACAGCAAGGTCGAACGGTCGTTGTATCCGACCGTGAGATTGGTCGAGCTCCAGCCTGATGTCTGAAGCATATCATTCCTCGACCCTGGTTCATCCATCCAAGGGTCCCACATCAACAACTGAAGAGTCTCTATCTCATTAAATGAGTCTACGTCAGCCCCGATTACTGTTGGCCGGAACCCAGTTGTCTACAGTTGGTGCCATCTGTGGGAAACCACATCAGTCGACATCCCAATGCAACCGTCAAGCCACGTCAACTGGACCCGACGACACTGGATCAATCCTCGGTCTATACGAGGATGCACGTGACGAAGAAGAAGATTCTGGATCTACGTCGAAGGTATCAAGCGTACGTTTGGTCACTCAAGAACAATTCGACACATTCGCTCAATCGATCAAGGACAATATTGCTGCATTGACTCACGCCATCCAACGGAGCACTCAACAACCATTACAAGTGGCCGAGACGCAACCGCCCCCTGATCCAATGCATGCGCTTGTAGCTGGACGATCTACGCCAAGAAGCCAGAAGGCTGGGGAGCAAGGACCTGAGCGACAGGTCAACCTACAGCTCAATACCACATCTACACTTTGATGGAAGGCCGAGCTCGGTAATAATAACCGCTCATCTGGACGTCCAACGGGTCTAGGGACCTCCAACAACGGGTGGATATTTCGCAGCGGTATGAGCAAGCGAGATATCGCCTCTCCCAAGATCGTAGTCCTAGTTTCACCAGGCCCATGATAGGCCAGAAACAAAAGGAGCGGGAAGGGAGTCCCATCCAATCTTCCAGCGCCTCTCTGAAGCGTCGCAAGGAGGAACTAGTTCCGCATGTTCTCCCTCCTAGTAGGCATACTCCTTTGAAGGAGAACATCACATCCGCCCCACGACTCTCCAAGTTCAAAATTCCACCTTTTCTGTTGTACGATGGCACGGGTGACCCGTGCGAGCACGTCCGCAGATACCAAAGTGTGATGGAGCTACATGGAGCCGATCAGCCCTACCTCTGTCGTGCTTCCACAGTACATTGACCAATGCGATAGGTGAATTGTATAATGGATTGCCTGATGATAGCATCGGGTCTTTTGACGACTTATCTCAAATCTTTTGCAGACAATTTATAGCAGGACGACGTCAAAAACGAAAAGCACCCCACCTCTTTACTCTGGAGCAGGGGGAGAGGGAATCACTTCGAGATTTTATCAAGCGCTTCAACGAAGAAAGCATGCATGTTGAAGGCCTACTGATGATACCATCATCACAGCTCTCACTCAAGGGATTCACAGCAAGGATTTGTTGAAATCTTTGCATCAGTTTCCACCGAATGACCTCGAACAACTGTTCAATACGACAGATCGATTTATAACTTCGGAGGTAGCACTCGCCGCCAAGAAGAAGGGCACCCCTAAACATCAGGGAGAAACAAGACGAGAAACTCGACCCCGTGGAAGCCCTCGTTGAGAAACACGAGATCGGCGGCGAAGCGATAAGAGCCCCAGAAACAAGGAGCACCCGACCAACGAGCCTTATACCAGGCTGAATGCCCCCAAGGCAGAAGTTCTGGCATATGCTAAGCGAGAGGGACTCGTTAGCGAATCTGCTCCCAAACAAAAGAACATGTAGGAAAAGGGATGACCTAAAATTCCGCAGGTATCACAATGATAATGGTCACGATACAGACGATTGCTGGACCTTGAAGAAGGAAATTGAAGCTCTTGTCAAACGTTGTAATACCCCATGTCCATAAATACGAGTGTAATATACATATTTTGGATGTATTCGTATGTATTAATATTGTGGGTATTTTCAATAATTTTCCTCGAATTTTATAAACCCAAAAACTATTTTTAAATAATTTTAAATTTCATTTGAATTACATTGAATGAAGTTTTAAAGGGAAATACATAGTATCATGTGTGAGTATATGGTATTATCAAGTTATTCCAAATTTTTTAAATTAGAAATTAATTAGAAAAATCCTAAAGAGACGCATAATGCTATATGTGTCATGTTATTAACCCATTGAAATACACCATGTCACCTCCTACTTACATGGCCCAATTAGAAGAAGAGGTGGAGATGATGAGGATGAGGGTTAACTTAAAGAGGAAGGAAAATAAAAAAATGAAAATAAAAAGAAAAAGAAAAAACCCTCTGCTCTTTCACATTCTCACGCAAGGAACCCAGCCGTACCCCGTCCTCATCCTCACTCACGCAACCCCCACCATCACCACTTGCTCCTCCCCTCGAGCCGAATCCACAACAACTTCCATCTACCCCACCTCCTCCTCCACCAGTGCAGCCACCATATCCTCCAATAGAATCACAAAACCCTAGCAACCCATCACCATGGGAGAAAGGTTGAAGAATTGATGGTGTCTTCAAGGAGAAGAAGAGCCAAATACTCTAGAATGAAGGACATGATGGGGTAGGAATATCTAACTACCTTAGTTAGAGTTAATCTTAAGAATTGTGTAGAAATAGGGTTTGAATTTCGTAGGAAATTGCAGTAGTCGATCGACACGACTGATGACATGGTCGTTTAGATCGACCATGTAGCGACATCACTTCCACACGGCCATTTCGACATAGACACTACCGGGTCGCCAACCAAGTAGAAGAACGATCGAGTGGACTTAGACTCGATCAGTAGAATGACCCTAGCTTGACGACACGGTCGTGTCATTCATAGAACGATCGTGTCAGTCTGTGCGTTCACACGGTCGTGTGGCGTGATCAAACGACCATATGACTGTCTTGCTCTTACATGATGTGGAATGTTCATCACACAGTCGAGTGGATCACCAAACGACCGTGTGGCTGCACTCTAGTGCATCACGTAGTAATGTAACTCCACACGGTCGTGTGGAATCCCCAAACGACCATGTGGTTATATGATGTTGAACTGGAGTCTGTACTCCACACTGTCGTGTGGACTTGTCCAAGCGATCGTGTGGGCTAGTCTTGTGTGTTGGTCCTGATGTTCCACACGGCCGTGTGGGACTATCCAAACGGCCGTGTGGATTGACCTAGTTTACAATTCATGTTGAATTTCATGCTGTAAATCATTTATTAATACTTGTGCCTCATGTCTAAGTATTTGTGACATTGATCATGCCAAGAATAGTCCCAAGTCCATGTTAATTATGCTTGCCATATTCTTCATGATTCATCTACGTTTCCAGTGACTAAAAAAAGGGAAACTCAATGATGTTAAGTATAATGTTTCACATGCTCATTTTATATGCTATGCCATTCTCCATGTTGAACTAGATTTGTGCATGATTGCCATCATATACTTATTCATATTGCATGTGCCAGAAAAGAGAATCATGCTACTTCTAATGTGATCTTTACGTAATATTGGCCATGAAAAGAATGTGGATTGAAATAATGAATGGATATGATGGAATAACCACATGTTAATTTGTAAATGGCAAGAGGAATATCATGAAATATTCATGTGGAAATAATATTCGTGGAATGAATTGTGAATGCGGTAATGAGATCGCCGAAATAAAATGTACTATGAACTGATGAATTAAGAGTGAGATGAGAGTTAATAAATATCTGGAATTCTTGATCCATTCGAAGATGGGTGAGATTCTAGTTACGGGTTTGGGGGAAACCTGAGTAATGTGTAGGCATGAGGACTGGACTAGTGAGGATATGCATCTTCCTCGCACTCCCGTCAAGGGGAATTGAGCAGAGGTGGAAAGGCCGGTGGTGTACTCGTGATGCACCATTATGTAACTGACGGTTTCCTCCGTTTTGCCAAAAAACCGAGAATTGTCTCACTTCTGAAAGGGGAAGTTACGAGAGGCTCCGTTAATAATGCTCGTGTCCATTTGCGGGGTACCATTTTCCCACCCACCTTGGGTGAGGTCCAGTTCCTAATGTCCTACAATTACCAGGGGTTTCCAATTATTCATTATAAATATAAAATTATGAAGATTAATGCACATTTATAAAATTATAATCTACTTTTACTTATGCTTCTTTTATAATCACCAGTCTTTCTCTACTTTATGCATTTCCAATCCATAGTTTCTTTCTTTCCATTACCTGCATGAGATGCCTTGCCTTATGTTTATTTAATTCTATAGCTCATACTTCAATATCTGCATGTGATGTCGTTTACTTTTCTTGCAGATTAGTTCAAATACCTACTTTCTTTATAAGTTTGTAGTGGACTTGTTTACAGTCAGTGACCAGACCTTACTAGATAGAACAGTTCTGAGACTGACCCTACCTAGCGTAGATAGATTTTCCTACTGGCGTTGACGTGTCCCATCTACTTTTCCAGGTATAGAGCATGGCAGACTGAGCTGGACTTAACCAGGAGATTACTCAGAGATGGAACCCTCAGAGTGTGACCTTTTTCACTTGGTTCTCAGCGGTAGTTTAGGGAGTGAGTTGTACTAAGTGTGAACATCCTTGTCCTTGGTGGGTTTTCTGGGATTTCCCCTTGTTCCCTTTGTACACCCATTACAGATGATGATGTATGATGTACTTCTTGTGATGTACTTTAGTATTGATAATAAAAGAAGTTTGGACTTGTATTTTGTTTAGTTCTCCGAGTTATGTTCTGTGGTGAAGCTTTACTTTACTTCCCAGCACGTGTGCAGTGACCTGCATATTCCTTCTTGTACTCTCTATTTCTTTCTCTTTCTTTGTTACACTCGATGCTTTAGTAATACTTGGGACGGATTCGTACTTCACGTGTATCTTGGGGTGAATGGCATTACAAACGTGGTCATCCGAAGAGGTTTGTCAACGAAATTCAAGCAAAAGAGGGAGCCTCAATGCAAAGGACCAAGGACAAGGGGCCCATGACTGGATCACTGGTTACCAAGGTCGTTGATTAAGCTTCAGAAGAAACATCAGTGAAAGTTCAAATAACGCCAGGCGTGACCAATTTCCTAAGAAATAAAAATATCTGTACGAGCTTTCTTTTATTAAGCTGTGTAAACTTTTCATATGAATAAAGTTTGTTTTTTTCCTCAAGTAACACTCACTGCCAATGACGTGTATACCTATGGTACCTTGAGAGGATAGTTCTATTTGCGTTCGATTCTTCTTCGAAAGAATTTTAGTTCACGAGGATCCCTATGAAAAAGCGAGGATAGACAAAGCTTTCTCCTCCATGCCGACTTGTTGAAAGGAACCAGAATGACATTCTTTTCGTCAGCCGTAAGCTGAGGGGCCACCCCCCGCAACCGAATGACACTTTTATCGTCGACCATAAGCCGAGGTGATACTCCCACGCAACCGAATGACCCTTGTCATCGATCGTAAGCCGAGGGGCCACTTCATCGCAACCGAGCGCCACTCTAGTCGTCGGCCGTAAGCTAAGGGGTTGCCACTTCGCTACCGAACGACCCTTATCGTCGGCCGTAAGTTGAGGAGCCACACCCTCGCTATCGAACGAATCTTATCGTTTAGTCATAAGCCGAGGTGATACTCCTTCGCTACCGAACGACACTCTTGTCGTCGGCCGTAAGCCGAGGGGCCACTCCCTCACTACCGAACGACCATTGTTGTCGGCCTTAAGCCGAGGGGCCACCCCTTGCTACTGAACGATCCTTATCGTTCGGTAGTAAACTGAAGGGATACTCCCCCTCAACCAAACGACCATTGTCTCGGCTGTAAGCCGAGGGGCCACTCCCTCGCAATCGAGCGACACTCTTGTCGCCGACCGTCAGCTGAGGGGCCACCATCTCGCTACCGAACGACACTAATCGTTTGGCCATAAGCCGAGGGGGCTACCGAACGACCCTTATCGTTTGGTCGTAAGTCGAGGGGCCACCCCTCGCAACCGAATGACACCCTGGTCATCTGCCATAAGTCAGGGGGACGCCCACTCAAAACTGAACGACACTCTTGTCGTGGGCCGTAAGCCGAGGGGACATTTCCTCACAACCAAACGACACTCTTGTCGTTGGCCGTAAGCCGAGGGGCCACCCCCTCACAACCAAACGACCATTATCATTCGGTCGTAAGCCGAGGGGATACTCCCTCGCAACCGAACAACCCTTTGTCGTTGGCCGTAAGATGATGGGCCACCCCCTTGCAACCGAACGACACTCTTTTCGTCGGTCGTAAGCTGAGAGCCCACCCCCTCGCAACCAAACGACCCTTGTCGTCGGTTGTAAGCCGAGGGGCCACCCCCTCGCAACCAAACGACACTCTTGTCGTCGGCTTAAAGCCAAGGGGCCACACCCTCGCAACCGAACCACCCTTGTCGCTAGCCATAAGCCGAGGGGCCATCCCCTCGCGACCGAACGACCCTTATCATTTGGTCGAACGACACTCTTGTCATC
>JAULAV010006629.1:0-25002 GCA_030789695.1 Scilla litardierei | reverse complement strand
TTAACGGTTGATATATTAATTGATCTTATTATTATTACTAGCACTTTTACTATATCCTTTAATTCAAACACCAAATTAAATGATCTAATACTTTAAATACTCTGGGAATTGAACTCTTAAGACTAACTGTTGGATTACTTGATTCGCGGCTACCCCATCCCCATATCATTCGCAACCAACTCGCACGACTCATCATCTCGTGCAAGAGATCACGTACTCTCCCCTTCAACTGAAGACTGGGCCAATCCACACACGCAGAATCCCACAAAATCCCAACTTCCCCCACGTATTACGAACTGCCCACCTCCCCATCCTCCACGTCATCCCACTTCTCCTATTTCACGCAACTGCCAACACTCCTTTTTTAAATCTAAAAAATAAAGTAACCCATCGCCCTCAGTTATCATTTTCCATTCCCTTTATCAAACAAATCAAGGGGACCCATGCTATCCCTCTCCCATACAAACTGCGGCAGCCCTCCCCTCTCAGAACCACCGCCACCAACCCGATGACTACATCCGGCAACCCCGAGCAGTCCTCTGCACCCACCACCGACGCTGGCTATCCCTCTCCTCGTTCAACTACCATTTTCGCCTCCGAGCCATCCGCACAAATACCACCACCTCATCGCCTATCACCCTGAAGCTCCACCCTGCCACCTGAAGCTCAGACTCACCTCCGGTAAGCCTGCACAACCCAGCTCGCTCACCCCGCCTCTCTCCGACCTTCACACCGTCACCTCCCTCCAACCGCACGGCAACCCCATTCATCATCCTCCACCGCCCATAAACAAAGCCTCCGACTCATCTCCGGCGAATCTCCACCCGCAACACCCAGGGCGCATCTCATCTCCTAAGCCCGCACAAATCCAAACCCAGCCCGCTCTCTCTCCTCGACTCGCTGTCGATCCGCCTTCTCCTCAAGCCCTGATTGCCGTGAACACCCTCGAGCCCCCTCCGTTTTCAGGCGAACCCAATGCCGAGACCCCCCATCAAAACCCAACCCCGAGCGCCTCTTTCATCTCCGATCACATCCCCTGATCTCCCTCTTTCACATGGCGACACCTCGCATCAGCCTCCGTTCAAAGCCCCAGGCCCTCGCCACCCATCTTCGAACTCATCCACCACCGGACCTCCTCACACCACGGCTCTCTTCGTTCACCCCCGAACCCATTGAGCCTGCCAGTCTCACCCCAGCCCTCGCCGCCTCCAGGCACCGGCAGCCCCTTAGACCACACAGCTTTCCTCCGATCTCCTCCTCGCCTCGCAGCTGCACGTCCTCCCTCCGATTTCGCTCATGCCTTCAACCCGACCCGACGAACCGCACAGTTTTCTGACGATTCCATGCTTGTCACCGCCCTGCTCAAACCCCCTCTCCCGCCGTCGAGATCAGCCGCCCGCCTGATTCCCTGACCGCGCCACCCTGCTACCACCCAGATCCGACTGTTGCAACTTCCCAGCCACCGCTCGGAACCCTCTCGATCTCCTCCTCCTCTGCAAAACAAGAAGCAAAGAAGAATGGGGGACAGACAAAGAGTTGGTGAGTTTCTGCTGTGTATGTTCACTCATTATTTTATAAGCTAACAGTTACCCCTCTATTAAATGGAACGATGTACTGGGAGGTGATTTGTACCCTATTTTAACCGGTTGTCTTGATATCAGTAACTTACTAGTATATTAATTTTTATATTAGTCCTTATATGATTGGTTAGTTACATATATCAGTGAGTGCACTCCTTGTGAATGTTACATTAATAGTTTAGAGCTATAGTTAGTATATTTATTTAAGTCGGCTTTAATTATAAGTTATATTAATCTAAGTTACCTTAAGTATTATAGTAGCTGTATCAAACAGTAAAGTCTATATAGTAATATTATGTTAGTAATCACTGAGTGACTGATATCGCGAATCTAATGTCAGAGATAAACCACGTCTCTCATCGTGAACACCCAGACACCCGATATCGACTATATCAGGCAAGTGTGCATTCTTTTTACGTGTTTTAAAGTGTTGTTACATTTATTTGTCAAACCGAGAATCATTAAGGTTGTGTCATACCATAATGCCTGTCACGCTGATAACTTAACATGCTTGTATACACTTAATTGAATGGATATTGATGGAATGAATTGATGGAATACTTGAAATCGTGAACGTGTGGATTCGTGCACCCAAGAGGCGAAATCGTGAAATCGTGATGTCATGTGAGTTGACAAGCTCGTGCTTGTAATATGAATTAGGCTGGCTCGTGTTCCAGTAGAACACTTGGGTGGGGTAGTTCAATGTAGTAGAGGCTGGAATGCTAGATTGCACTCTCTTGGTGAACTTGACCGACACCTGGCCGGGTCGGTGAGTATAGAGCCACGGGTAGCTCCCGTTGGCTTTGGTGTAATGCTTGTCACTTTCCCCTCAGACATTGGGCTTTTCACTAGGCACACTTGATTGATTGTCACGTTCTTTTACTCTTGTTATTAATATTGAGGATTGTGTACTCTGCTAGTTACTCCTACCTTGTTCGTGTACTAATACCATGCTTATTACTGCTGTACACACCACACTTGCCATGCTTACTGCTGTACACGCCACACTTGCCATGCTTATTGCTGTACACAACACACACTTGCCATGCTTATTACTATACACGTTACACCTTGCCATGTTCGCTACTTTGCACACTACACTTCGCTTGCTTACTGCTTTGCACACTACACCTGTAATGCCATAGATTTCTCATGCTTCCCTGCTTTACTTATTGTAACTTTATTATGTCGCTCTTTTTTTCCATATAAATGATTTCGAAAACCTTGCCGAGGGTCAATTATCTTAACACTTTAAATCTTGCCGAGCGACCCTCGCTGACGTATATTTCTTTGTCTTGTGAAATATACGTCAGGTATTAGACAAGGTCTGTAGAAGAGTTTGCTTAGAGATTGAGCAGGTTGACCAGGGTGTTTGCCGCTAAGTTCTCTCGCTGAGGAGCGATGTGCCTTAGCAGCATCTTTGTACTTATTGTTTCCTCCAAAATTTGTTTGGGTGTTAGACCCTTCACTTTTCAATTCATACATTATTGTAACCATTCTGAGACTTGAGATTGTAATTAAATAAATTATCTGTGTTGTTTGAGTCGCATGCAAGAACCTGCAAGTGTTATCACAGACGCGTAATGTGCTTAAACCAAGGAGGGAAGAAAAGAAAAAATACCTCCTTCTTGTTTTAAGCACATGCGGACCCGCTCGCGTCCTCGCTCCGAAGTATAAAGGGAAGCGGGGCGTGACACCGGGTGATACTACAGATCTAACTCATAGTCTGTCATCAGCTCCAACCATTGTATCTGACGCATGTTGATCTCCTTCTGCATAAAAATATACTTCAAGCTTTTGTGATCAGTGAAGATTTTCATACTCTCACTCAGCAGGAAGTGTCTACAGATCTTCAACACAAATATCACCGCGGCTAACTCCAGATCGTGCGTCGGATAGTTCTTCTCATGATTCCTCAACGGCCGAGAAGCGTACGCAACCACGTGACCATGCTGATGTAAGATGCATCCGAGACCCTTGCCAGATGCATCACAATAAAACTTGAAGCCTCCGCTCCGATCCGGTACAGCCAATACCGGTGCTATGGTCAACTTCTCCTTCAAGCTACTGAAGGCCTTCTCATAATCCTCAGACCAGACGAACTCCATGTCCTTCCTCATCAGCTTCGTCATCGGCTCTGCAATCCTCAAAAAATCCTTAATGAACTGACGGTAGTAGCCAGCTAATCCAAGAAAGCTCCTGATATCTGATACTAACTGCGGGGTCAGCCACTCGCTGACTACTCTGACTTTCTTCGAATATACAGATATGCCATCTTCGGACACCACGTGTCCCAGGAACGCGACTCTATCCAACCAGAACTCGCACTTACTAAACTTGGCATACAGCTTATGATGTCTCGGTGCCTCCAACACTGTCCTCAGATGACGACTGTGCTCCTCTTCTGACTTCGAGTAAATAAGAATGTCGTCGATGAAGATGACAACGAACTTATCTAGGAAGTCGTAGAAAATCAAATTCATCAAGTTCCTAAACACTGTTGGAGCGTTGGTCATGCCAAACGGCATGACTACGAACTCATAGTGTCCGTACTTTGTCCTGAAGGCCGTCTTCGGAATATCGTCCTTCTTCACCTTCAACTGATGGTACCCGCTCCCCAAACCCAATTTCGAGAAAACCCTCAAACTTCCAAGCTGGTTGAAAATATCATCAATCTGAGGCAGCAGATACTTGTTCTTCACAGTCACTGCATTCAATCCTATGTAGTCCACACACATTCGGCGGGATCCATCCTTCTTCTTCACCAATAAGACTGGTGCACCCCAAGGTGATGCACTAGGGCGTATGAAACCCTTCTGCAGCAGTTCTCCTACTGTTTCTGCAACTCCTCAGGCTCTGCAGGAGCCATCCGATACGGTGCCTTCGAAATAGGTTGCGCACCCGATATAAGATCTATGCTGAACTCCAAAGCTCCGTTGGGTGGCAAACCTGAAATATCATCCGGGAAGACGTCGTCGAAGTCTCTGATGACTAATAGTCTACTGATCTCCATCTGCATGGCGACAACGATCGACTCCTCTGGCTTGGCCCGAAATCTAACGGGCCCAAGCGATCGTTCTCTGCTAGGAAACTCGAACTCTGGATGGCCTGAAATCCTGAACACCACTTTCTTGCTGTGGCAATCGATTGAAGCATGGAAATCTCCCAACCAATCGATACCAAGAATAACATCGAAATGTGGCAGATCATGGACAATGAAGTCCGCATAAAGCTTGTGTCCACTGATCACCAACGGAATCGAGCGGCATCCCAAATTAACCGTCACCACTCCGTTCCCTATAGTGATGTCCCAACGCTTAGGAAGTGTATGGGTGGAAATGGGGTGTTCTGTTATGAATCTCCGGGTTATGATACACATAGATGTACCGTAGTCAAACAAGATTAGTGTCGGGTAGGATGACACTAAAATGGTGCATAAGATAAAGAGATCATAACTAAGCCACACTAGGGTCACTAATCTAACCAGGGATTAATAGACTTGCACACGTAAAGCTAGACATTTAAATGAATGCAAGTACTTTTATTGTTCTAAACTTTTCGCACGACTTGCATGGGCCACCACTAAAACCTGTCACGCGTCGCTTTCCAAAATGGGTACGAGGACGAGACGAAGGTTCGCATGGGCCAGAGCTGTGAGTCTCGGGCCCAATAAGCGTCTATAGAGATACCAATTACAATTTACAAGTTCTTGCATTTAAAAGTTCATAACAATAATAAAAAGAGTACTCGAAAGAAAATTTGCATTCATTGATAAAAGATAATGTCCAGCATTTATATCAAGTCTAATAAAGAAGCCCAGTGATCACTCCTTATTTTACACCTTTTTTCTGCATGTTTTCATGTCATTTCGATCGCCCATATTGCGTTTTCCACGATTATTCGACGATATCGCGTTACTTTTCACTATTTCTTGTTTTTGTCGTATTTCAGGAGATATGGAGCGATCTGGAGCAAAAATGAGATCAAGGGACTTTCATGCACACCGGAGCGTCGTCCACAGCTTATTTGAGGAGTTAGCAGCGCTAGAGGATGAGCGAAAGAGGAAGAAATTCAATAGAATCGACGAGGAGGCGACGAGGAGGCGATGAGGAGAAGAAAAGAGCCCAGAAGCAGCTTACTTGGCCGAACAGAGAGTCTACTCGGTCGAGTCAGAAGCTGCATTTGACCGAGTGAAACAGATACTCACAACAAAATTTCAAAGTTTTCTCGGTCGAGCAAGGAAGTCTACTCGGCTGAGTGAGAAAGCTCACTCGCCCGAGTAGAACATGGATTTTCAACTGAGAAGCGGCCAAGTTACTGGAAAATTTTGAGAAGCCTACTCGGGCGAGCACGATCGCTTACTCGGCCGAGTAAAGAAGCCTACTCGCCCGAGTCAGTTAGAGAGACAGACCCCCGAAACCCTATTATTGGGTATGTCACTCGACCGAGTGACATTGTTACTCGGCCGAGTGACGCATTCCGACTGCTACACAGATTGCGAATTCTGGGCTGCACAGGGGCAATTCTGTCAGGGTTTTTTGGACGATTTTGGCTTGTATTTAAACTTAGTTTTTTTCCTAGTTTTAGGAGAGACTTCTATTAGTTTTTGACGGCTATTCTTTTGTGAAATCTCAGTGATGTGTCCATATTTTCTATCTTTTTCATATCATTATCTCATCGCATTGCATATCATTTTCACTCCCAAATCCCACTTTTTACTACGATTCTGCAGTTCTGACGATATTTTCAAGTTTTGTAGTGTTTCGTGAATTTTCAGGGATTTTGGAGCGATTCGGACCCCCACTTGGGTATGGACACATCCGACGTGCCCATGAGCTCGTTGGCGGGGCTCTGGAGGAGTTCACCACGTTCCCGGAGCCATTGGAGGATAGTAAAGGGGGAGAGAGCAGAGAGAGAAGCTCCAGGCTCAGACCCAGCATTTCCCAAAAAATGCTCGGTCCGAGACGAGTCGTATCAATTACAGCTGAGGTCGGATACGGGTTGACGCGGACCGAGCAGCTCATCAGCTCGGTCAGATAGCACCAGATTTCACAGCCCGAGCAGCACCTGAGCAGCTGACCGAGTAGGTCCCACTCGGTCCGGATCAAGTTCTCCGAGCAGCCGAGCAGCAAGCTACACGGGCCGGATTACTGATCGAGCAGCAGCTGCTCAGACCGAGTAGCCTACTCGGTCGGCACTTCCTGGGGCATTTTTGGAATGTTTTTGAAGTGCGCGATGCGCGTGATCTGTGAGCGGTGATAGCTCGCGATCGGGAGTAGCTGAGAGGAGAGTTCATTCTGGGGTTTTGTAAGGGAATTTTGGAGAGTTTTTTAGAGCGATTTTTTGTATGACTTTTGAAGATTGATTTTGTAGCGAATTTTGGATTTACTATAGAAGATTATTGCCTTTGTTCTCGTTGGATCTGTTCTTTGTTTATTCTCGCTGTAAGTTTATTTTAACCCTAATTTATCTATTGCTAAAATGTTTTCTTCTGCGAAATTGACGTTTTTGTGCGTTCCTATTGTGATGTCTGAGTAGATCTAATCTAGGGTTGATGGGTTAGCCCTTGGATTTTAGGGGGAAAATGTAGATCTGGATCCCTACGTTGAATTAGGGATTTAGGGTTGTATTTCGGTAGATCCTACTGAATCCGTAGATAACCCGTACTGAGATCATGCCCACGGTCTGTGGAATTGATGTGCTTAAGGGGTATCTAGGGATTCGAATAAGGAAATCGGTGGATCAAATCAAGGCACGTGACCATACCCGGCTCGCGCCTTGAGGGGATCCATCGACGAACTATACCGCTACGTTGACGGCTACCGTCATTGCGTCAACGAGAGCTACCGAAATATCCCGCAATTCTAACCCACGAGAGTAGTACGAATTGGGGGATTAATTCCCTAACCCTAATGCAATGTGAGGATCCTATCCAACATCAACCCCCAATGATCCTAGTGGCGATCCCTAAAGCCCTAGTCCTTTTTATTGATATTACAACCACAACAACCAACCCCAAATCTGTTCCCCTGACAGCTACCTTACTTCCACACTTAGAAATAGACTGAGAATATTATAGACACTATCACCGTCCCTGTAGGATTCGAGTATCTTTTATACTACAACTCGACACCGTCTGCTTACGGATTGAGCCCAAAATCGTAGCCTAGGGGCCATATTACGCCTGGCGATTGTGACACCGCCAGGTGGATCCTAGGTGTAGCCTACGGGTGCGTCAAGTTTTTGTCGCCGTTGCCGAGGATGGCAATACTGTTTTTATCTCAGTTTGTTTTTATCTTTGTGAAGTTTTCTAGCATTCTTACCATTTCTCACCCTACCATCAATTTTTATTCTTTTTATTATTATTGCGGTGCTACTGACGGTGTTCTTCTGAGTTTTGTCGGTGCATGGATACCCACCACAAGGGAACTTCTAGAGAGCTATTGTTCGATCCTGAGATCGAAAAGACAGCCAGGGCTTTAAGAGCCTCTAGCAGAAGTTCATCTCCATCTGCTCAGATGGGAGAGAATCCTCCTCCTCCTCGCAATAGGTCCATCAGGGACCATATGAAACCGATGTTTGGGAACAACTCCTCGATTCTTAGACCGCAGCTGACAGCGGCAACCTTCGAGCTCAAGACGGGATTGATAAATCTGATGCAGCAGGATCCCTTCCATGGGCATCCTCATGAGAATCGCAACCATCACATCGACTCCTTCTTGGCCAAGTGTGATACTTTCAAAGCGAATGATGTCAATGATGATGCAGTGAAGCTGCGGCTCTTCCCTTTCACCTTGAGGGACAAAGCCTCCTATTGGCTCCGGGCTCATCCTCCCAACCACTTCACCACATAGGAGAAGCTCGCGCTTGCTTTTGTGGATAAATTTTATCCACCCTTAAAGACGGTCCAGATCCATGGGGCCATTTCCAATTTCAAGCAGCTCCCGCAGGAGTCGCTTTACGAGGCTTGGGAGAGGTTCAAGGACCTCCAACACCAGTGCCCACACCATGGAATCTAACCCTGGAATTTGGTGCAGAGCTTCTACAACAGGCTCCAACCTAGCACCAAGATGATTATTGATGCTGCGGTGCAAGGCGCCCTATTGGATAAGTCCCCAGAGGAATTTTGACGTGCGTTTATATTTCATATATTCACGCACGTTTTCTTTTGTGTTTCTCCGTGTTTTCCGCCGTCTTTTATTCGTTTTCTCGTATTTTCTCGTTTTCTTTCACTTTTCTTTGTTTCTCAATGTTTGCAGGAGATTGCCCGCGTAGGGGACGTTTAACGATGATATCATGAGTCCCCGGAGCAACGGGAGGAGTCACGCGTGATCCAGGGGGTCAAACGACGAAGAATACATCTTTCAGCCCCTCACCCGATCGGTTGGTCATCTCCAACCGATCGGGTGATGCACGCGTGCACCACCCGGTCTCAGCCGGAGCTCAAGTAAAAGTCACCCGACCGGTTCACAGACCGGTTCAACTGGGGCCAACTCTCTGTCTTCTCGAGCCAAACTCCAACCGATCGGGTGACTCTCACCCGATCGGTTCATCTGTAGCTGATGCTGAAGAGCTGAAGACACGGGCACCCAACCGATCACTTCACCCGATGGCGCCAAGATCCAACCTGTCACCCCAAGAACTCAACCGACCGGTTCATCTGACCGGGTGAAGCTCCACCGTTTTCTGTTTATTATTTGTAACAGATCACCCGATCCGTTGACTTGTCAACCGATCGGGTGGCGTTTTTTTCTGCGGGTTTGGACCCGAACCATTAGGGTTCCGAAGTGGGGCTATAAATACATGAGGCTGGCCGACTTGAGGGAGGAATCTCCTGGAGTTTTTAGGGCTTTTTGCCCCCCTTCTCTTGTGAGTTCTAGGTTAGTTTAGATTAGGTCTTTTGCTCAATAAGTCTTGTATTGGATTGACGATTCAACTCAAGATAAGTATTTTCCTCTCTTTTTCTCCATTGTTTGTATTGTGTTTATTTTGCTTGATGGTGAAAGTTTATATGTCTTTTGTGTTGTTTGTTTATATGTTATTCACCATTGAGTAGTTTTGATGAACCCTAATACGGGTTAGGGTAGGATTGTTGCTTGGAAATTTACATTAGACTTGGTTGCATGGCACGTGTTCGATGAAATGTGTCAATGGGGATTTCTAGCGATCTGGGTCCAATTCGTACGACGACACACTATATGTGTTGGGGGTTGGGGTCCGGTGCTTGTCCTGTCAAGATCCGCTTCGATGTATCGCTAGAAATCACATTTGACCTATTTGGCCATTAGGGTTACGCGGGGGTGTTTCATTGTCATTGGCGGGAGAAAGACCGCCTCTGACCGTCGGGCCAAGGGGGAATAAACTTGGCGGTTGACTCCCTAGCCACAGCTCACGCCCCTTGTGTAGACATCGAGTCCTAGCGCGCGGGAGCGGCTTGGACGAAGTGTTGGGAATTATCATTGTGGCCTTAGTGCTCCCGGTTGCGGAAGGTGTTAATGGACATGGGAATGCCCACCGTCCGGAACCGGGTAGGCCTAGCGTGCTTGGTACCGACCGGAATATCGGGCCATGGATGCTAGGTACCACCTTTTGGGGCAATGTCTCACCCTGGATCAAGTCAAATGCCAAGTGTCATGAGTGCTCTACCCCGTGTTAGCGGGGATTCATTTCGTGTCTTTTTCAATTCTTTCTTTTATTTCTACACTTCACCCATATTATCCGCGTAGCTAGCACACAACCCAGGCGAGGCTAGTAGCCACTCAAGCCATCCACCTCCCTGAGTTCGATAAACCCGCACCCTACACTAACCGTGCACTTGCGGTAAAACGACACCGCGCCCAAACCGTAAACGGGGCGCCGGTCAAAGCCATAGATCTGTTGGAGCATATGACGGCCAACACCCAACAGTGGACTGATGAGCGGACCGTTGTGACCCAGACTCCCGAGGTCAAGGTCGCCACTCACTTGGATTCTCACATTGAGACCTTGTGCAAGCAAGTGGCCCGCATCAAGCAGCGCCTGGACTCCATCCCAGCGGCACCCAGCACCTCCTATCATCTTGCGGAAGAATATGTGGATCCGGGATGTATTCCCATTAAGGGTCATTACGAGGGTGCTGAGACATCCGAGATTGTTCAGTACGTCCAGGGAGAGGGACGGAACCAGTGGAAGCATCCTGCTGCTAGAAATCACCAGGGGTTTTCCTATGGAAACCCAAGCGGAGCGCTGCAACCTCCGCAGTTTCAGAGACCACCTCCTCCTCCTCAGCAGCAGCAAAGCCAGTAGCAAGGCGGCTTTAGGCCATCTGGGCCCTATAGGCCACCGGGATATCAGTACAACCGGCCTCCTCAGTAGAATTATGCACCGGCTCCTCCAAAGTCTAATCTCAAATCTACACTTGAGACCTTCATGAGCGGCCAGATTCGCTTCAATCAGGATACATCGAGTCAATTTAAGAATATTAATTCTTCGCTCGATGAACTGAGGGGACAGATGTCGCAGTTGCTGAAGAACCAGGGGAGATTACCCTCCCAATCGGAGACCAACCCTAGAGCCCAAGCCAACGCCGTGGTTTCAGTGACCACACGAGGAGGACGGGTTACTGACCCAGTTATGGTTCCGGTGTTTAGCAAGGAGAAGATTCCCATTGAAGAAGCTGCCGATGACAGTGCCAGAGTTGAGGCCACTGAAGGGCCTATCACTATTGAAGAGAAGGCGGATGCACCTCCCGTCACGCCTGCTACTATGCCACAACCCGTTGATGCGTCTAAGGGAAATGCCTCCAGACCCCCTCCTTTGTACCCTCAGAGGCTAGCCCAAGCCAAATTAGAGAAGAAGTACTCCAAGTTTATGGAGTTACTGAAAGGGATTCAGCTGAATATCCCATTTATTGATGCCATCACCAAGATCCCAACGTATGCAAAGTTTCTGAAGGATCTCATTACGGAAAAGAGGAAGCTGGAAGAGATCAAGCTGTTGGAGGATTATACCTCCATTATCAAAAATGACCTCCCCCGAAAGCTACCGGATCCGGGGAGCTTCACCATCCCATGTTCCATCAGTGGCATGCCAATCAGCAGGGCGTTGATTGATTTGGGGGCCCGCATCAGCCTTATGCCCCTATCCATCTTCAGAAGACTCCAGACGGGAAGTGAGCTGGAACCGACGAGCATGTTCATTCAGCTCGCCGATCACTCCATCACTTACCCGTCTGAATAGCGAGGGACGTCATCCTCCAGATACCTCCAGGGCTGTGTATCCCAGTCGACTTCATTATTATGGACATGCTGGAGGGAGGAAGCTCTCAACTCATACTCGGCCGCCCCTTCATGGCGACGGTCGGAGTTCTTATAGACATCTGGGAAGGGACCCTTTCCCTTGGTGTGGGGAATATTGAAGCCGAGTTCTGGCTACAAAGGCCGATGAAGGAGAAAGCTTATGAAGAAGGGGCCAGTTATCTGGAGCTTCTTGAAGAGGAAGCGATTGAAGATTTTACCACTGAAGGGGTCAGGAAGGACCCGATAATGGCAAGCATCGACGACGACGGTGACCCAACCTACAACAAAGCAGTCGCCGCATACATTCAAGTCTTAGATGAGGAGTCTCTACGCCAATCATCATATCGTCAAGTGCAGGATACTATATCTTATATGAAGGAGAATATTGGAGCGAGCGGAAATCAAACGCCGTCGGTTTGCACCACCCCGGAGATGGACGCGTGACCACCACACGCGCCAAATGAGCATTGATATATCATAGGGAGTCGAGCTCATGACTGAAACGAGCGCTTATTGGGAGCCAACCCAATTCTTTAGATTTTGGACTTTCTTTCTTATTTTCTTATTTTTTATTTTTATTTCGCATTTTAGGTAAAAATTATAAAAATCATAAAAATTTGACGAGTTTGTGTCCTGTGTAGGACGGAAAATTGAGGGTATGCATATGGAAATTATAAACGGAAGGATGCCGGAGGAAATCGAAGATTTGAGAAGGAAAACAAGGGAAAAGAAGAGAGAAAGAGACACAGAAAACCCGGACCGAGCAGCTCAGCTGCTCGGTCGAGTCAAGCAGATACGAAAAAAAGACACTTAAGCTTGGTCCGAGTAGGATCCTGCTCGGTCTGAGTAAATATTGACACGGACCGAGCAGACTGCTGCTCAATCAAGTTTTACAGGGACAAGATTTGAGCCAAAAAAACGTCACTCTGTCGACCCGGGCAGAACATTATTGGCTTGGCCCGAGCAGGACATGACGCGGACCGATCATCTTTCTGCTCGATCGAGTCATACAGGCTTGAATTTTGGGAAGAAAACGTCACTCTGTCGACCCGGACAGAATATTAATGGCTAAGACCGAGCAGGAATCGACTCGGAAGGAGTATTTCATTCAAAAAATTTACGTTGACCCAGTCGAGCAGCCTAGCTGCTCGGACCGAGTCGAGTTGTTTTATTTACACTCTCTTTGCATTGACTCGGTCGAGCAGCCTAGCTGCTCGGACCGAGTCGGATCGGATCCAAAAACCCGATGCCCGGCTATTATAAACGCGGGTAAAAAAAATTTTACCCCAAAATTTTCTTAACCCCGATAATATTCCTCCCCCCCCCCCCCCCCGAGTTCCTACTTCGGTGCTCGGTCAAGACCTCGTGACCGAGTAGCCCCCCGAGCCCCACCCACTCGTTCCCCTAGCCTTTCCCCACCGAGTCACGTGTACTGCTCGGACACATGCACAGCCCGGCCCGAGCAGCTCTCTGCTCGGTCCGAGTCACAGTCTTTCCGCTTTCCACGCATTTTTATCGATTATCTGATGTTTTGTACATTTTGAATTGCAGTCCTCTGCGCTTACGTCAGTAGCAATAGCGTGGACTAGCTTGGGGGATACTTTGCGTGTCCGCATCATCCGCACCCACGTACACTTGTTCCCTGATCTTTTTCTTCATACCGTATCATACTACCGCACTCGTCATTATGGTTTGATCACACGGATCGACGACCCTTACCATACGTGGGAAGCGGCCGTTTTCTAGCGCTTCCTCATCCCGTCTACAGCGCCGTGCACGCCTCACTCCCATGTCCTCCACTATCGACACCACACCCTCCACCACAGCTCCTGCTGTCTCCACCACCATTCCCACCACCACCACACCTGTCACCACAGTACCATCTACCGTCGACCCCTCTTCGCCTCCACACCCAGCACCCCCCTCGATGACCCCACCGCTCACATCCCTACACACGGCATCACTTTCCCCGATGGCGCTCACAGAGCGCGATACTCTAGGATCCACCAGCACCGCCTTGTGCCTACCGTCTTCATAGACGTGCCAGCTCTTAGGTCACTAGGCATCCTCCAGGAAGTGCACTGCCTTTATCGAGCGATCGGTTTCGACCGATTCCTCGGTGTCCACGCCTCCACTTACACACGCCTATCCCTTGAGGGTCTTAGCTCCCTTGCTTTCATCGCAGCAGGTGACGGCATCACCTTTCGACTCCTGGATCACGATTACACTGTCACTTTTGATATGATCCGGGATTATTTTCACTTTCCCGCCGTCAGTGATCCTAGGGTAGCTTTTCACCGACCGTTGACCTTGATGATTTTGCTGCGCGCACCTTTTGGGAGCTCATTTTTGGCCTACCTGAGTACCACCCCAGCCAGGCGAAGGCATCGTGCATAGTGCACCCTTGCATTCGCTATGCCCAGAGACACCTAGCATGCACACTCTTCTGCATACCGGAGGTCGGGACAATGTCCCTCCCTGAGCTTACCCATCTTTGGGGTATGACCCGACCTCTTAGATTCTACCCGGATGGCTCTGTGAGACCATTCATGCTCTCTGACGCAGCCCATTGGCTGTGTCAGCGCCTCTACCAGACAGCCACCACATTCCATTCCACAGATATCTGTTGTGGTGGTTTCTTTACTATCTTTGCTATGATGCTAGGTATCGCCATCCCTGCTGACCTGCACCGCCCACCTGGCCCGACACGCCTGACCATTGGCGTGCTCGAACACATGCATATCCTCCGTCCTTATGGTGCTCATCACTGACGTTACCCAGTAGGTACCGGCCACGATCCCCATATGGTCCTCCCAGCCCCTCACCTGGCCCATATCCCTGCCGTCCAGCTTGACTGGTGCTTCCTCCTGTTTTCCCACTCCCTCACATTCACGATCTCGAGCCCCCTGGAGCTCCGGTTGAGGCACCTGCTGATGACCCGGACCCACTCTCCTCGGAGTTCGAGCTTCTCGACATAGCTGCTCTTGTTGCCGGCCTCCCTGTTCCTCCAGCTCACCCATCTTCAAGAGCCGACCCTTCCACCGCTGTATCTTCCGTATCTACCGTCGTCGAGTCCTCGGGGACTGTCCTCACTTCCTTCCCCGAGACTCAGATCTCTTTTGCTACTGTATCGGTGCCAGAGGGCACCGATTTACCTTTTTCTAACGACGTTATAGATTTAGATGCTCCATCTCTCGACCATGTACCCACCCTCCCCCCACTTTCGGAGCTTATTGCTTCACTTCCACATTCTTTCCCCACCTCCTCTACTTCAGCTGCCATTTTCACGGAGTCTGTCTCGACGTCTGTCCACACCTCTGTGTCGACGACAGCTCTATCTTCTGCCACCGCCGATTTTCTCACGAGCTCACCCTCGCCTACCTTCCACGCCCGGCACGGTGCCTCAGTTGCACTGGGCCGCTTTCAGCGAGTAGTGACTTATAGACATCCCACCCGTGCCCCAGCCGACCCTAGTTCTTCTGACTCTCGATTGACCACTCTTGAGCAGTTGCCTTCCCGCTTGCAGCGGGATTTTGATGCATTTCTAGTCGATACTAGGTCACACAGATCGAGAGTTGACTCGGATCTATTATCCATCATAAACCTTCTTCGGCAGCGGGGCCCGCCCACTGTCATACTTGCTCACCCACCACCTACCAGGCCGGACACTGTGACCACCTCCGCACCACTTAGTGCTTCACTTCTCCAGGCTTCTGTAGAGCCTATTTCAACCACCGGTTAGTCGCCGGTCACAGTCGATCCACTCTCTGCCCTCGTATTATTTACCGCTGAGCCCTCCACCTCCGTCATAGACCTCACCACCAGTTCTCCTCCAGCGTCCCGACCTGACCTTCCACCCATCGCCCCGGGTCCACAGCAGAGGGACCCATCACCATCCCAGAGGGTGGTGCCTCTTCTTGATGTTGTCCGTACCATCTTTTGCCTCTCCCATATATTTTGTGCCCATCTGTCCTTTCGGGGCCCTACTTTTAGATAGCTTGGGGGAGGACCCACGCATGCATCATCTCTCATATAGCATTGCATCATACCATATTTTTATTTTTTATTTTCCTTTTATTACATAGTTTTTACTTTATTTCCCCTCCCACACCACCCCTTTAGGATCATTTCCCGCTGACGAGCGTTTTCTTAGCAGTGAGGACACTGCTAGGTTTAGCTTGGGGATGAGCGCTCCCGCTTTATTTTTATTTTTTATCTTTTATTTTCACATTCTCCTCCCTTATTTTCAGTTTTTATTTTACTTTTTCACCACTTTCCCGCCTCTTTTTATTTTTTTTCTCATTTTGCATCATATTTTATGTTTTTTCTCCATGCATGCATATCTTTTTATTTATTTTTCTTTTTTTCTCTATTTCCTTTTATTTTTTGCTAAGGATGTTCCACATGATGATATCTCTCTAGGCTTTATTAGTTTTTGCGATGCTCATCTCTTTGGCATGCTATTAGAGTTAATTTCAGTTTTATTATCTATATGCATGCTCTTCTATTGATGATCTGTCTGAATTAATACTTGAAATGAATTGAAAATCAATTGCATGAACTAGTATTTAGTATGATTTATGTTGGGAAACGCACACAGGTTCACGCATCACTAGAACACTTGGAGCACCTGTTTTTCTTATCTTATTCACTTCTGCTTGCATGCCTGCTGATATTGTTATTATTACCGCATGCCATTTTCAGTATTCATTTAGAGAAGTGAAAATATACATACTTTATATGAGTTTAGTTAGGGTTTTATTTTATCAAACTGATGTACACCATCTTATGAGTGAACCGAGAGTCCCATTATCTTCCTTCTCCACAAATCTTTTTTATCTCTACATATCAGTTGGTTACACCCCCATAGGTACTTTACCGCATCCCACTTCCCAAACATAAAAAGAAAAAGAATAGCTTCTAAATGAAAATGGAAAAAAAAGGAAAAAATTATATATGTGTATATATTCATATCTGAAAAGAAAAAAGAGAAAGAAAATGAATAAATACAGTTTTATTTCATTTCATTAGAAGCTATCAATTATTCTGGGAAGAAAAATTAAATTCCATATCATTTTCAATGATGTGATGCCTCAAGCTAAGCTTGGGGGTAAACCAACTGATCATATGAGTGAGCTTGACATTAGAGTGGAGACGGTGCACATTGGGGAGATTTTATAAAACCCAAACTTTACGAATTACTTTAGTTTGGAGATTTTTCAAGTATCTAATTGAATATCTGAATGGCATGATCCTTCCTATTCTTTATTGCATGTTGTGTGAATCTTTTGTGCTCCTTGTGTATCTGTGATTGAAAGGGCGTTGCCAACTCTTTTATACTAGACCCTAAGGATTGCATGAGATTGATATGATTTGACGGTGTTATTTCAGTAGATTCCTATTCTTTGCCTTTATTGCATGTCATATGATATATAAAGCTAGGAATTACGAATATCATGTATGTTCATCACTCAGAGCATCGTGATAGAATTTTTAGGCCTAAGATCTAACCAATCATCCCTAGCACTTTTCTCTTACTTCTCTCTTTTTGTTTTCCATTCCTCTTTATTTTCATTTTCTTATTTTCGTTTTGTTTTCCTCCCGTTGTACCGATTATTCGTCTTCCTCGAGGACGAGTAAGAGGTAATCTTGGGGGATTTTGATGTGTCCATATTTTCTATCTTTTTCATATCATTATCTCATCGTATTGCATATCATTTTCGCTCCCAAATCCCACTTTTTACTACGATTCTGCATTTCTGACGATATTTTCGAGTTTCGTAGTGTTTCGTGAATTTTCAGGGATTTTGGAGCGATTCGGACCCCTACTTGGGTATGGACACATCCAACGTGCCTATGAGCTCGTTCCGCGTTCCCGGAGCCATTGGAGGAGAGAAGAGGGAGAGAGAGCAGAGAGAGAAGCTCCAGGCTCAGACCTAGCATTTCCCAGAAAATGCTCGGTCCGAGCAGCTCGTCTGCTCGGACCGAGCCGTATCAATTGCAGCTGAGGTCGGATACGGGTTGACACAAACCGAGCAGCTCATCAGCTCGGTCAGGTAGCCCCAGATTTCACAGCTCGAGCAGCACTCAAGCAGCTGACCGAGTAGGTCCCACTCGGTCCGGATCAAGTTCTCCGAGCAGCCGAGCAGCAAGCTACACGGGCCGGATTACTGACCGAGCAGCAACCGCTCGGACCGAGTAGCCTACTCGGTCGGCACTTCCTTGGGCATTTTTGGAATGTTTTTGAAGCGCGCGATGCGTGCGATCTGTGAGCGGTGATAGCTCGTGATCGGGAGCAGCTGAGAGGAGAGTTCATTCTGGGGTTTTGTAAGGGAATTTTGGAGAGTTTTTTAGAGCGATTTTTTGTAGGACTTTTGAAGATTGATTTTGTAGCGAATTTTGGATTTACTATTGAAGATTATTGCCTTTGTTCTCGTCTAGATCTGTTCTTCGTTTATTCTCACTGTAAGTTTATTTTAGCCCTAATTTATCTATTGCTAAAATATTTTCTTCTGTGAAATTGACGTTTTTGTGCGTTCCTATTGCGATGTCTGAGTAGATCTAATCTAGGGTTGATGGGTTAGCCCTTGGATTTTAGGGGGAAAATATAGATCTAGATCCCCACGTTGAATTAGGGATTTAGGGTTGTATTTCGGTAGATCCTACCGAATCCGTAGATAACCCGTACTGAGATCATGCCCACGGTCTGTGGAATTGATGTGCTTAAGGGGTATCTAGGGATTCGAATAGGGAAATCGGTGGATCAAATCAAGGCACGTGACCATGCCCGGCTCGAGCCTTGAGGTGATCCATCGACGAACTATACCTCTACGTTGACGGCTACCTCCATTACGTCAATGAGAGCCACCGAAATACCCTGCAATTCTAACCCACGAGAGTGGTACGAATTGGGGGATTAATTTCCTAACCCTAATGCAATGTGAGGATCCTATCCAACATCAACCCCCAATGATCCTAGTGGCGATCCCTAAAGCCTTAGTCATTTTTATTGATATTATAACCACAACAACCAACCCCAAATCTGTTCCCCCGACAGCTACCTTACTTCCATACTTAGAAATAGACTGAGAATATTATATACACTATCACCATCCCTGTGGGATTCGACTATCTTTTATACTACAACTCGACACTGTCCGCTTGCAGATTGAGCCCGGAATCGTAGCCTAGTGGACATATTACGCCTGGCGATTGTGACACCGCCAGGTGGATCCTAGGTGTAGCCTACGGGTGCGTCACTCAGCTGGAGATCATAGGTGACAATTTTGGGTTGTTCTTTCTTGCTAAAAGTCTTATTTTTATGAATTGTCTCTTCTTTGCAATGAATTGTGCTATGATCTATTGCTTTATTTCTGAGATTTCTATGATGATTTGTGAGTAGTTTATTCGTTCTAGGGCATGGGGATGAGCCATATGGACCCGATCTTTTGAATTATGATGAATGAATAGAATTATTGCTAGGATTGAAGAAAGGTTAGGTTTTGATTGATTTATTGCGGGTAGCTAGGAATTTCCTTCAATTGGGATTTGCAAGAGATTGGATCTCAATTGATGGGAAGGCCTACATATTCGACTTAGGTTTATAATCGAAATTCTCTAGATTTGGTTTGCAAGAGATTGGACCAAAGCTAGGATTTTTATTATAAATCTATACTAATATTCGTTTGCAAGAGATTGGACGAATGTGAACTATCATAACCTAGGTTGTAGCTCGAGTTTGCATAAGAGTGGACTCGAGTTGCGATTGGACGATGATGTCGATCTTTACGCTAGTGGCTTAGGTTAGGGTTTGCACGAGAGTGGGCCCTAATCTAGGTTGTTATAGACCGGTAATAGCGCGAGAGCGTGAGCTTGGTTCTACATTAAGTTGCGACTAGTTCACCTACATTCAAGCCTTGCAACATTGATATTCATAATTCACAAGGATATGAGACGGTCCGTAGTCGGGATTTCCTATCCCTAGACGCTTTTATTATATATATATCTATTTGCTATTTGAACGATTGTGACATTACCATCAAACTATTCTTGTTCCATCAATATCTAGGTGATCAAAGTAAGATACTGTCAATTGTCCTCTCTGAGTTCGATACCTGCTCGCCACTACGCCGTGCGCTTGCGGTAAAACTACAGTCGTTTTCCGGGTGTATATCCGGAAACGATCAAGTTTTTGGCGTCGTTACCGGGGAGGCGACGGTATTATATTTTCTTTACTTAGTTATTTCTTTTTATTTTTATTATTTTTATCTTTTTATCCCTATATCTTGCTAACAATTCCATCGAGACTCTCTTTTTCTGTGCATGTACACGAGATCAAAGGCGCATCGATCAGATATATTATTTGATCCTGAGATCGAGCATACAGCAAGGAGGCTTAGGGCCGAGAGGAGACTTGCTATAGAGGACAATCATATGAACTGACCGGAGACACCGGAGGAGTTAGCAGCACGCATGGCTAGGCTTGTTTCTATCAGATATAGGCTTCGGCCTAAGACTACTTCTACTACCTCGTCTATTGTGATGCCGGAGTGGGTGGCGGACAAGAACTTCAAGCTCAAAATGGGACTCGTGGTTTTGATGCAACAAGACCCATTTCATGGGAACTTCCACGAGAATCCACACTATCATCTACAGTTGTTCTTGTCCAAATGCGCCACTTTTCATATGCCCTGTGTACCGGCCGACGCTATCCGACTGTGCCTCTTCCCATTTACCCTTTGGGACAAAACATTGTATTGGTTGAGGATGCAAGGAAGAGGATCTTTACCACATGGGATGAGTTAGCGAGCGCTTTTGTTAACAAATTCTACCCACCATCCAAGACAGTCAAGATAAGGAGTGAGCTCATGTCCTTCAAGCAAGGACCGCAGGAAACTCTATTTGAGGCATGGCAGTGCTTTAAAGATCTCCAACACCAATTCTCCCATCATAGTATTGAAGCATGGGAGCTTGTGCATAGCTTTTACAATGGATTGCAACCGGGCACCAAGCAAATCATCGATGTAACCGCTAATGGAGCCATATTATCTAAGACGCCGGATGATGCTACGGCCCTACTTGAGGAGATGGCCTCTAATAACTAACAATGGGGCTACGAGAGAGGACATTCTACATCTTCCTTGAAGCCAACAAGTATTTATGAGGCAAAGGCCATAGCGGAGCTCTCTACGAAGTTTGATTCTCTCCACAAGGTCGTGGAGAGAATGGAGAAGTTGATAAGTGATCCGCATGGAACCCCCACCACATCTACACCGGGAGGAAGTATGGGCGATTGGCAAGATCAAGCCCATGTCATGTATGTTAGATGAGAGCAAGGAGAGGGAGCTATAGAGCAATTCCAATACGTTGTGGGAAACACCAGTTATTGGGCAAACCCGGCCACGAGAAACCATCCGGGATTTTCATATTCAAATAATGATGGAGCCTTAAATCCACCATCGCAACAACCTCAAGCTCGGCCTCCACAACAACCACAATATCCACCGAGAGGGCCTCAACAACAAAACTTCCAACCGAGGCAACAAGCCGGACCATATAGACCTCCAGGGTATAATCAAGGGTGGAGAGCACCTAATCCACCACAAGCACCACCGAGGTCCGACCATGAAGCGAGGATTGAAGAATTCATGACGGAGCAAAAGAAGATAAATGCTAGATTGACCACTCAATAAGACTCTCTCAACACCGTCGTGGTTCAATTATCGGAGCAACTAGCATTGCTCAACAAAAATAATCAACAATTGCCGGCTCAACCGGAGCCAAACCCACGGAGCAATACCGGCCACATTAATGCAGTGGTGGTGGTAACTACTAAGGCGTGAAGGACACCACTCCCGCCATGATTCAAACCAAGGAGCTGGGAGAAGAAACTTTGGATGACAAGTAGCCGGCTAATGAGGAGGAGTGCCCGAAAGAACCAATGGACGGTGAAAATTCTGAAATTATGAAGCCACGGGAGGAGCACAACTATATGCCACCGGTACCCTTCCTACAAAGGTTGGCAAGAGCAAAGATTGAGAAGCGGCTCGCCAAATTTCTTGAGTACTTGTGGAGAGTAAGCCTAAAATCCCTTTCTTGGACGCTATTGTAGAGATCCTGTCATACGCCAAATTCCTAAAAGACTTGATTTCGGGAATGACGCAAAAGGAGAAGATAATGCTCGCCGAGCAAGGTACATGGTTCACCCAGAAGGAGAAGGAGCCTACGAAGTTTAAAGATCCCGGAAGCTTCCGCATCCCTTGCACGCTTGGAGGAGTCCCGCTACAAAAAGCCTTAGTAGATTTGGGAGCAAGTGTGATCCTAATGCCCATAACTATGTTTAGGAAGTTGAATACGGGGACCGACTTAAAGCCGACGGATATGAGAATACAACTCGCAGACGGTTGGGTCACTAGGCCAATGGGAATTGCGGAGAACATACAGTTTCAAGTACCGGGAGGAATTTTCTTGCCGTGCGACTTCATGGTAATGGATATCAAAGAGGAGGGCGATACGTCGCTAATTCTTGGACGCCCCTTTTTGGCCACCGCCGACGTGATAGTTGACATAAGAGAGGGCACATTGTCTTTGAATGTCGAAAATATAGAGTTGGAACTTCACATTCCTAAGGCAATGAAGCACATTCCTTGGCAAGAGGACGTTGATTACGTGGACCTCCTCGACGAGGTCATTGATGATGCTATGCCGCATGCTATCGGCGCCTTACACAATGATGGCTTCGAAGAAGGCCAATCTTCTAGAGATGGAGAAAAGTTGCGAGACCCGCCGGATCATTCTATGGTTGATGACAAAGATGACGCTGATGTCGCAAGAACTAGGGAGCTATGTAAGCTCTCCATGGCAAGGAATTTGAAGAAAGCTCCACTGGACAAGAAATTTTCATCACCGGCAAAGAAAAAGAACGCTAAAAGCTCAACCTTGGGGGACTCATCCCCCACTACCACCCATGATGAGGGGGAGCCGAGGAATGCCTACGAACAACAACAATTAAATCCAAGTGGCCTTCCCGGCAAATTTGACTCGTGCATCTCACATGCGCCGAACATCGAGAATTAAACGAATATCTTAAGGGGTCAAGCTCAAGACCTTAAACGAGTGCTTGTCGGGAGGCAACCCGACGGTTTTTAGTTGAATCTTTCATTTTTATTTTTGTTTTTAGATCTTTCTTAGTGTTTGGAGTCTTGAGTCGATAAAAATCCTGACAACTGGCTCTATTTTTCATGACAGGAGATGGAGAACGAGTAACCATTTGAATGGAGGATGACCATGGCAAAGGGGAGCATTCCAGGAATGCGCTCAGGCCTCAGGAGGAGGAAGGAACTGACGGGGAGATGAAAAACAGAAAGTGGAGCAAAAACAGAGAGTTGGAGCTGAAAACAGCAGGCCACTCGGCCGAGTGACTTAGTCATTGGGCCTAGCAAAGACCCTACTCGGCCGAGTAGGATACTGATAAGGGAAGATCCTAAAAACTACTCTCTGTAATTTATTTTCCACTCGACCGAGTGACTTAGTCACTCGCCCGATGGAATCAGATACTTTCTTGCACTTTAAAGCTCTGAGTAGCCTTGCTACTCGGCGGAATGACCTTTGTCTACTCGGCCGAGTAGTAAGACCTACTCGCTCGAGTCGCGACTTATGTGGAATAATTTCGAAAAATTTTAAACCCTGCCATTCGGCCGAGTGAACGCGTCACTCGGCCGAGTGACTTATCCTTTATAACCCAGCACCCGCGGCTCAGTTCCCCAAAACGCAAAAAATTCCCAAATCTCCCCGAGCTTCTTCGTCTTCCACCTCTCCTCGCCCGAATCGCACTCAACTTCGGCCGAGCCACGCTGCCCCGTGACCCGTACCGCCGACCGCCGACCATCCACCACCGACGTCCGACGCCGGCGCCTCCGCCTCCGCTGCCGCACATCCCATATTTCTCCCAAAAATCCTATTTTTATCCATTTTCTCCAATCTGTAAGCCCATTAAGCCCCAAAATCGAAATTAATCTTTATATATATATATATATATATATATATATATATATATATATATATATATATATATATATATATATATATATATATATATATATATATATATATATATATATATATAGGTAAATCTTCATGTGAGAACATTTCGCACCGTGCGAAAATGTTTTTAGTTTTTTTTTTGAAAATTTTTTTTCAAAAATTCTTTTTTCCACCCTCATTATATGTTGTTATACCCCCCTCAAAAAATAATGGTTGAGAAATAATGTCATTTGGCCTTCGATCAAGGCATTTCTTCAAATTCGCACGTTTTGAGACCGTTAAATTTGTAACGGGTGGATGGGTGCTCTAATGCCCAACGGGTTCACCCATTATTTTCCCTGGGGTATATAATTGTATGGATTAAACATCAAAAAAAATTTTGAAAAAAAAATTTCAAAAAAATAAAAAAAAAGATTTCGCACGGCTTTCGCACGGGGTTTTTCGCACCCGAAGATTGCCCTATATATATATACATATATATATATATATATATACATATATATATATATATATACCTGATCTTACCCCATACGTATTGATATGCATTGCTGATTTGCAAACTTTTGTTTCAGGCTAGCTTGGGGGAGATTCAGGACGTATTAGGAGCTTCTCGGAGGAGGCGATTCTTCGCACGCATCCACTGCTTGCTCTCACATCGTACTCAGGTATATCGTTCCATATTTTCAGCACTTCGCATTCGTTTTTTGGGTAGGCACTTTTTGCGGCTCACATGCCGCCCCCGCACTAGGTCCCGCACGAGGGCGCCCCCTCGAAGCGGAAGATGACCAGCGAGCCTGGCTCCTCTTCTGCTAGAGCGGGCTCCCCTCCACCTAGCCCACCACCACCCACACATCCACCTCCTACCGCACCGATCCCACCACCACCGGCACAGCCTGCCCCCGCGTTCGACTTGCTGGGGATTACGTTCAGAGATGACGCGCAGCGTGCCAGATTTGAGCGTATCTCCCATCGCTCGATCGTACCCACTAGGTTCATGCGCATAGCTGACTTTGAGCGCCTAGAGGTATTAAAGGGGTTGCTCCAGTTGTATGACAGCGTGGGGTGACGTGACTTTCGGTCGGTGTCGGCGGATACCTACATCC